>UCOM01000144.1:0-124015 GCA_900474385.1 Ormyrus pomaceus
CACCTGTTACAGTAAACAGTAGTCTGACATTTCATTCGTATAATGTAATTATCTAATAGGATTTTCTTTCCTTAATCTTGAGAAGCTGATTTGCAATCAAAATTTTCCAATGCTGAAAGATCTGGCACGCAAGTTTTATTTAGAAAATTTACACTATAATAACTGCAAATAAATTTTTTAATTCATACTGCACATATTAAACTTTATACTTTTGAAATGTCAGACACTTTATATACTCCATATGTGTTTCTATAATATAACCTCAAAAACGTAATTTTACGCGCAGTGGCGCTTCGAGCAGTCGACTTTTGCTTGAGCATGCAGGCTCTCATTGGCTGCTTAATATTTAAACGACCAATCAAAACCGTCTTATTGTGATGACAGATTTCATCCATCACTTTTTTAAGAGAGGATTCAGTTTTACTTTGAAATTGTCTGATCAAAGCCCGCGTTATTTTCAAATAAAATGAGGAAAATATAAAAGTTTTCGAAAAAATTTTTATTTATTCATTTCACAATACAATGCAGGATGTACATATATATAATATATACATGTCGCGCGACGTAGTTTATTCGTACTGCAAAGATCTCCCATCACTTCACCAGCATCCACATGTCATTAGACGTTGTATTGTATGTGGCCCATGTAATCTGTCCCATGAAACCTGACATCCAGGCTTCTGGTTGGCGTCGACGCATGTTGTGTGTGCCTTGCAGAATGTTATCTCCCCTCGGGTGCAAACCAATGGTGGTTTAGTACTAGCTTCAACCTCACCAGCTGCCGCTAAAAGTTAAGTTATTGATTAAAAAAATATTTTATAAATAAAGTCCCACAAGAAGGTCCGAAATAATTTCCGTCTTGGTAAAAGAAAGTAAAAGCACACTTACGAGTTACGGCTGCAAGCGCGAGAATGAAGCATAAGACGAGTAAAAGTTTCATTTTTAAAATTCGGTTTCCAATGCGGGTCTGTAGATCTCGTAGGATGAACTGTCTGGAGTTTTTAAAGCGCTCGCTTTTTATACCAGTTGTCACAATAGAACATAGTAAAAAAATAATGATTTTTTTCAATTTTTCCTTACGTCTTTGAGAGAGGTTTATCGTTTTCATTTCACGCCTGAGATTGCAATCTACCTGTTTACCTGTAGCATTGAAAATCATATTTTATAGGTATGTTAATTGATTTCTTTTGCTTCAGATTTTTTAATAAAGTATCTTGCGCTTTGATCAGGTTTAAAAAATCTGTAGAGAAGGCTTTAAAACCAAGCAATAGAAGAGAAATTTAGAAATAATTAAGATTATGAAAATTAACTCGCTACACTGTTAAAAGAAGGTGAATGAAATGTAATAAAATGTAAAGGAACCTATTTTCAATGACGGAAATGAAATGAAAACAATAATAACAATACTAATAATAAATTCCTAAAATATTTTTGGTATTTATTTATTAAATGTACTGTTGTTGTAAACAAATGTTAATAAATTTGTACATTAAATTGAATTTTATACAAAATATTAAAAGTTCAGTTGTACTTAGAACTGAAAAGGATATTAAATTTAAAGACAGAATAGAGACCTTTTGGTGAAACTATAATTCATTTTTATACACTTTATTCGTATAAATGTAATTCATTCTAACATGAAGAATCAAATGACTTCTTTTCTTCGGTACGATTTTATACGCCAAAGAATGTGTTGCTTTTTAATTTGATTTTATATTGACTCATCATTTTATAAAAAAAGGACAATTTTTTAAAAGTGACGAAGCGCCAGAATTTAGATACTCGATCTTTAATTTTCCTTTCTCTAGTAGTGCAGCCGCATATTTAGTCAGACAATCTTACAAGGAGAGAAAGGGAGAAAAAATAGAAATGCTAGCTTATCACACATGAAGTTTGGAGTATCATAATTAAATTAAGCCCTGGTGTTTCTAATTAAGAAAAGATACAACCTTTCGGTCAAAGAATCGGCTTAAATGTCAGTAAAGTATGGACGCTTCGAATAAGTTAAGATGTCATTTAGAGGATCTTTTAAAATTTGCCTTTGCCTTACGCATGAATAATTTAATTTAGAATAATTCTCGATAAAGTTTTAAAAAAGAAAATAAAAGTAGAAAAATCAAACTCTAATTTTAGAACCGAAAAAATGTTAATTTGTTTGAAAGTTTTACGTTAATTTATATTTTTCCAGTATCTTGGGATTTTCTATGCATTTTCGATTTTATGTCATCTTTTAATTAAAATAACTTGTTTTCTCTAGTATTATTTTCATTTTTGTAATTTTACCGAGACGACTATTCTTAATTGAATTACTTATGCCTGAAGCAAAGGTAAAATCAATAAATGTACTGAATCCGTGACCCGCAGGTCGTACCCTCTCTTAGTTAATTATTAATTTGCAATCCAGGATAAGGACGTTTTTTGTTTAGAATTTACATTGAACATAAATTATTAATTTAGAAGTTTGAACATTTTTAGATCTGAAGTTTTATTTTACTTTTCAGCAAAAGAACAAATTTAGATTAGCAGTGGTGAAAAATAATTCTACCAGCATGAAATTTAAAATAAATATTATATAAAGTTATTACTCCATTATAGTATTACTTTTTGTGATTACAATTATTTTATAAGATTTTCTTCGATTAAGTATTACGAAAGCATTACAATGTACTACCGATAAGTTGCACTTCTTTATTGCAAAAAAATGTTAATGCAAAAGTAAACAGTAACGTTTACGTAAATTCTTCCGAAAAGCATAGTTTTATATAAATTTTTTGAAAATGTAAAATCGCAATATTCTAATATGCAAGCACATATTTTCTGTTCATTGGAAATATGCTAACAGGTTCATAGAAATATAGTGCAACAAGTAGATATTACACCCAGTGAATAAAATTGAAAAGGTTTGGACGAAAAAATAAATTGACAGTTTCGCAGTGATCGTTTTACTTATTCACTTCTTATTTCCTTTTATTCCATAGTACTGAAGAAAAAAGAAAGTACAATGCAAGTCGCGCGACATCATTCTTATCATATATCGATCGCCGATCGTCGTTTCACCAGCATCCACATACGAACGAACGTTCTTTATTTTCCCATCCAACTAAACATTGCGACTCCTTCTTGTCGTTGCACGACTTAACTGCCTCTTTACAAAAGGCTGTTTCTTCTACGGTACATTCTGGTTCTAATTTAGCACCGTGGACTGACACTGCAAAGTGATAAATAATGGTTAGAAAGAAATCGAGTTCTGGAAGTATTAGTTTATTTTAAGAGTTAAGAGTGATGAAACAATTACAGTATTAAAATAAACGTATAATAACACACTAATATACGTAGGAAGCTGAAAACTACGCGAATCGGACTTTTGACAAATAGAAAAATGTAGAAATTTATTGAAAAATCAAGTTGGTTTACGTACGTTTTTTCCGTGAATGTACTTACCAAACAGAAAAGTGACAATGAGAAGCCACGCGAGGAACAAACCCTTCATTTTATCAGGTGAAATTTGTAAGTTCTGGGTCTCTAAGCAGCGAAGAGACTGGCTGTAAGCTTCTAGAAGAGTGCCTTTTTATATTTAGAAGTAACGATCGATCTTATCTTTGCTTTTAGAAATTTATTATTTTCAATTTACGGATTAGTGCCGGTGAACGTACCAAAATTGCATGTTAACTTTAATTTCCGATGTTTTTGTATTGTTAATTGCGGTGACTAACTAGGTTTGCATTATGCAGTTCTTTACACATTTAAAATAGATTTCCAAGCAATAGTTACAAGTGACGTAAATAATTGAAAAATCTCTTAATCTTTTTTCAAAACCTAGAATATTCTAAGTCAAATATACGCGTAATTAAAATTATTCCGTTTTCGCTGTATTATTTCAAAATCAGTGTTTATTTTAATATTGGATTTTACACTTGTTTATGAATATTACATTAGCCATAATAATTGGCCATTTATTAAAATTAATTTATTAAACATTAAACAGTTTGGAATATAAATAAATTAAATACTCATTTTACTTTAATGACCTTTTAATAAATTCAATTTAAGATCAATAAAAATGTTCAACAATTTAGGTTTTTTATATAAAAACGATTTTATGTTAACAAAATGACTAGTTCAAATGAAATCTACTTAAATGTAAAATTACAGAATACATATAAATGATTTTTCAAAAGTCATTCAAAATTCGACGAAAAGGTGCCTTTGGCGCCATCTACAATGAAAACGCACAACTTCTATATACATATTGATCGACTGAAATTAAATACCCGCAACCCGCCGGAATTGTCATAAAAAAGTGCATTATCATCATTCACAGACGTATAATCATACTTATTTATTTAAAATATTTAATCGATAATTATTTTTGTAGTTTAAGTAAAATATATATCGATAATTATTTTTATAACATAAGTAACATCAATTTTATTTACTTATTAAATAATAAGTTTTATTTAAATAGTTGTTAAAAAAATTAAACAATTACTAATACAAAATGAAAAGAAAATATATAGAATACTACTTGTAAAAATTAAGCAAAGAACTAAAAAATGCTTAAAAAAAAGTTGTCATAAAAACCAAAGAATACCTATCTTAGCACAAAACATTTTTATCGCGGACAAATAAAATGCGTCATTTAAAAATCAGCTGCTCCCACTTGACTCGCGTCGTCGCGCACATGACCGCACAGCTGAGCAGCCCAACCTAACCTCCGAACTACGTAAAACACAGCAGAGCATCGTCGTCGCCCTCCCAGTGTTCAGCTCACGTTCGAAGTATGCACTTGGCGTTATCACGCACTGCACCGCGCACCCCAGAGCCTTTGCTTGTTTTTGTCTGCACGAGCGGAGTTGGAGGATGGAGCCGAGGAACGGGAAGACTGACAAGATGCCAATGAATCGCGTAATCCTCATGACCTGCGGCAAGTACAATCCGCCGACTTACATGCACCTGAGGATGTTCGGTGAGTGATTTGCGGACATTACAGTGTTATTGAATGCGTGAGTCATTTCTTATTTTAGAGCTGACGAGGTTATGTTATTGTTTTGTTTATCGAGATTGCGTGTAAACTTTGATAGTTTATCTTTTGTGTTATTTACAAAAGAGATAAAGTGTTTGAGCTTAGCGTTTTCTAATGTAGGCTTAGAAAAGTTCTGTGATTTCGTAGCTATTTTAATTACCTTTATATAATAATATCTAATTTTATAAAAGATGCAATTAAACTTGTTTCTGTGTCATAACAACGTTATAATTTTCTTGGAAATCTATCCATAATATTACTTATCAATTCTGTAATTAATTTAGGTAGTAAATTAATAATTTGATAATAATAGTTTATGACAGAAATTTATTATATTATATGTTTTATTTCAGAAAGAGCACGGGATCATCTACACACATTGCGAACTCACACAGTAGTTGGTGGTGTCATATCGTTAGTTAATGATAAAAGTTCCAAAAGTGACCTGCCAAATGGTACAATAAGATGTGATTTATTAAAGATAGCTCTTAAAGGTAGCGACTGGATTCGCCTTAGCACCTGGGAAATCAGACAAAATGCTATAAAAAGTACTAGAGAGACCTTACAGTATCATCAGAATTTACTGGATTCTTTTTTAAATAATAAAGTTGACAATAATGTAAATATGGAGGATTTAGAATGGATCCCTGATAGTATTAAAAATAATGCAGATCGTTCACCAGTTCAAATTAAGCTGCTTTGTGGAGCTGATTTATTGGAGACCATTTCGGCTCCTGGTGTTTGGTCAGAAGATGATGTAAGAATTTAAAAATTTTAGTTTATGTTATAGTTTTGTTCTGTATTCACAATACTTTAATATTATATTTTTTCGCAGATCTCAGAAACTGTTGGTCGATTTGGTTTAGTGGTAATTGGAAAAGAGGGTGGAAATCCTAGCAAGTATATATACAACTCTGACATTCTTTCACAATATATAGTAAGTAGCATACATTTAAAAAAAATATTACCTGTTTATTTTAAAAAAGAAAGCAATACATTTTTCATCAATATAAAAGATAGAAGTAACCTTTTGAAATAAAGCAGAATCATTTGAATATAATAAAATTACTTTTACGACTTATTAAACACTGTCTTATTTACAGCACAATATACACGTAGTCACTGAATGGATTCCAAATGAAGTTAATTCAGAGAGAATTAGACGAGCTTTACGACGCGGAGAAAGCGTAAAGTACCTTATTCAAGATTTTGTTATAGAAGCTATTTATAGGACTGGGATTTATAATGCTGAAAGGATATCTTCGTAAGTCAAAATTGCACGTTTCGTAAAATAAAAGAACAAACCCTATTTCATTGCTTTAACATTTAATTGTAATACACTGTTTCCGAAAAATATTATAATAGGTATATATAGGAAAGTGTATCAGTTTATAAAAACGTACACTTAATAAATTAAAAGAGTTTTTATTACTTTAAGACTGTTATAAAGCAATAATTACGGTTCTTCTCTAATCAATAAAAAGCTTTCGGTTATCATCGCTATCTTTAATGACACAAGACTACTTTGAATAATGACGAAGCAAAGAATGCTGCCATTTACCATCAAAATACGCTTTGAAAATTTAAACTTCAAACGTTTAACAAATACTATTAATTAAAAAAAACATCGTTAATCATACTGCATTCTTCTGCACAGTACTTTTCAGGAAAAAAAACAAGATTCAAACCATTACTTTCTCTACTATCCGCAGAACTAAAGTAATATTAATGTACCCTACAGACAGCTAAATATAAATAAAAAGGAACGGAAAGACAGTAATTAAATAAAAGATATATACTCCGCAGATAGATATATGACATAACGTGCGTCAGAGCCCAGCTTAAATGTAATAATGCTTCGACTAATTCCCGTTCCTCCGCGAATCCATACTATATATTAAGGGAACAGCTGTATCGTTCTCGCGCGGAGGGATTTGTCATGAGAGCGACGCCGAGTTTATTGCTGTCGTATCGAGCTTTAGTTTAGACGAATACACGAATGCACGGAAAAAGTTGCTTTCACATTTGGTTGACAAGACGCAATTGATGTAAAAAGCAGTTACTGTTATTAAAGAGTACATTTTCTGCTTTTATTCACTGCTAAATTTATTATGCTCTAAAATTTAATATATATTATTGTATTAAACTTTTATCAAAATTAAAATACAAAAACATGAATTAAATTAGAAAAAGAGCAGTTTGTTTTGAACGCAATGAAGCTTTCGAGAAACCAGGCTGCGCTAATTTTGTCGAGGCGAAAACACGTTTGGGATTTCGCGAGTAACTCAATTTCGTGCCCAAAAATAGTAGCATTGTTTGCTCGAAGCTCATCTATCGACCGGCGCGCGCGAAAACTGCCGTTACTTACATTCGGCCGCCTCTAACTCAGCTTCTAATTATCGCGATCGCCCAACTTTGACGCCATAATTTGAATGAAGGATGTTTTTTACAATTACGAACTTTACGGATAATTGGCCTTGTTAACTTTCGATTCGACGAAAGTTCGCGCTTTTTGTGCAAAACTCACCTCTCGGCCCGTTTACTTTGTACGCGTAGCGGAGATCAATTTTGCCTTGCAACATTGAAAACTCCAGCATTTGTTGGAATGCATTACTTGGTTCTCAAATAGCTTTTATTTCGTATGATAACAGTTTGTCTGCGCTCAACGTTCTTTTGAATGCGTAAATATTAATTTGAATTTAAATATTGAAAGGATTATAAAAGCGAGGCTTTTAACAGATTGAATCAGCTTTTTTCACAAATCAAGCTACAATTTTTAATTAACGTTTAATTGAAAGCATTAAAAACTTGACATTGAAGCAATCTGAACTTATTTAAGGAAAAAACGTTCGCGTAGCGATAAAAGCACGCAGCTTTCAGGATCTACATTTTAATGGTGAAACACTTCCAATCTTAAAAAAGAAAAAATTAATTTGAAAATTAAATTAACATTTTTCCACCTAATGGTTCACTTTCCAGTTCTGCTCAAGTTAACGTCCAAAGCTAAAAGTTCAAAACAAACTTTTCCGGTTGTCAACCAAATTGGCCACCGATCAATCAAAAGAAACCCCACGGCCACAGATACCCAAAGTCGACCTTCATCCGTCCAAAACCCCCGTGCTCCCTCTCAGCTGGATCATCGTCGCTATTCATCGATAGCTCGTCGGTGCCGCGCGAAAATCCGGCCTCTCCCGTCCCAATTTTCGAAACTCGCCCATCATCCCCCTTCGCCCGGCGTCGCGTCTGCGCGCGAGCGTCCTCCCGCCGAGTCGAGCCTGCGCGCAACAGAGAGAGCCCCCTCGCTCTCTACCCCTCTCTCTCTCTCTCCCGCTCAGGAGGCGGCACTCGCAAAAGAGCATTCGAGTGGCTCCTCGCGCGACTCTCAGTGCGCGCTCGACGCTCCCGGCGCTCGCGCGTCCCCTGCGACATACACTCTCTCTCTCTCTCTCCGTTCCTCTCACTCCTCCCCCCTCCCTATCTAACCGGCGATATCTTACCAATTATGCTGTGCTAGGCAAGGAGCGATGGAGTCCACGGGCCTGACGGCGGCCGACAAGAGCCGGGTGATCCTGATGTCCTGCGGCAGCTACAACCCGCCGACTCACATGCACCTGAGGATGTTCGGTGAGTAAGCGACGAGTGAGAGTTCTCTCTGTGTTGTGTGTGCGCGCGCGGGGGAACGGGGGAGGTGTGTATATAGGGGCAGAGAGCGAAGCCGGGAGAGAGCGAGAGAGAGACAGCGCAATCGATAACGCGCTTTTAGCAGCTGCGTGCAGCCGAGCTTTCGGCCTTAGGATCGCTTACACGCGGACGCTCTATATACACACCTCTCCCTGACGTCAGCTCTCTCTTTCTCTCCCTCTCTCTCTCTCTCTCTCTCTCTCTCTGTCTCTGCTCGTCCCCTCGAATCATCGGCGAAAGCTCTCTCCGCGGGGAAGTTCTCTCTCTCTCTCGCTCCCCGTCCCTTTGGCCCCTATACCGTCTATTCTCCCGAGAGCGAGCTCGCGAGTCGATAAGCACGTGTGTCGAGAGAGAGAGAGAGAGAGCGCGAAAAACAATGCGAGAGAGAGAGAGAGAGAGAGAGCTTTTGCAGCCGCGCTTTTTGCCTGATGAGGGGACCCCGGAGCGATGTTCGCCGGCGATGTAAGGACGAGCCCGTAAGATGAGTAAACATTTTAGAGGATGAACGAGCTCTCGCTCGAGATTGTGTACGAGGGATTGCGCCGCCGGAGCGATCGATTCTCTTCAATCTTGATAATGTTGACGTTGACATTCACGGGATTTGCTTGCTCGCGCTGCAAGCGGCTCTCTCTCTCTCTCTCTCGCGTTTCGTCGGCGAGCGGCGATGAAGGAACGAATGTTTGTCGATTGATTAATTACCGCCGAAAAGCGTTCGGATGACCGATGGATTTATCTTTTGGCCCGCGCCGATAAAGTCCGCGCGCGCCGGTCGGTTCAATTAAACAAGTTAAAAAAGCGAGAGCGTGAATTTTGATTCGGAAAACGAAAAAAAAGTACTTTTTATCTTGTTGTTCGGTCCGTGGAAAAGTATCGATGCGTTACGCAAGTAACAAAAGCGATTAATTAAAGATAAAAATACCTTCATTAGCAGCTCTCGCTCTGCTTTCGTATTACAATTAAAGAGTAAAAAGCTATATTTCATCGGGCGATAAAGAGGGGGCAAAATCTAGATTGAAATCGAATCGATTTTAAATGCAGGGCTTACGCGCGCGAGGGGGGCTCGCGTTTTTCTCTTTCAATTAAAAAAAAATAATAATAATAATTTATTAATCATAAATCTTTATGACGTATCCGTGCTTTTACAGCCCTCGATGAAGCGGCTTTAAAGCGCATAAAGCCTTATTTTCCCAATGGAAGTTTTATAGTTTTCAATGGATAATATAAAGCGTATTACGACTCTTATCTCTCGGGATGGTTTTCAAGCACGAACCGAAGCCGAGCCCGTAAATTTATTTACCAAGAAAACTTTGCTTATTTTTAAGCTCAGCTGGAATTAAAGCGCCTACTAATTTACCAGCTTTGATTCAACAACACCGTTAATTAGTCTTGTCCGGATATATTTTATTTCACTCTTGCCGTCATACTTGAGGGAGGAATGGTCCCTTCTTAACTTATTAATTAGATGCTCGAAAGGAGCTGCAAATGAGCTGAGAGCTTTTTTTTTTATCCGTTGCAGCTAATTTAACAAATCCACTTGTGTAACGGCTTTCTTTTTGCGCGAGGACACTCCTTCGAACATAATGCAAAACTATTCGTTACGCCGAACTCACCGCTGGATAATTGGATTTCTAATTAATTAGTTTGAGAGACTTTTTATCTGTCCATCATTGTCCGGTTCAGTAATGAATGTACTTTCGAAGCCTTTGTACTTTTGTAGGATAAAAGTACATCGGAGTATTTGCAGCGGAAACTAAGCGGCTAATTTTATTGTGTGCAGAAATAATAGCGTTGAAAGTAAAGGAAAAATTTTCAAATAAACTGGAAAAATCCATTTTGCGACGTTTGCGAGCTCAATGTAAGCAACTTTCTCCGGCCATTATTTTGAAAAATAACTGAAAACTTCGATCAGATTTCTGTTTCGTTCGTTTTCTTCCAATGGCAATATTTTTTTTACGAATGATTAAAATACATATTTGCCTTCCTCGATGGGAAAATAATCTTTTTTTTATTTATCTTATGAATAACTAGTTTTTGTAAAATAATTTTTTTGCTTAATTGTCGGGAAAAAGAGTAAAAGGGATATCATATTATACGGCACGGAATAAAATATCTTTAAAAACGCCGGACTATTCCCTCTATATTACGTTATAAAACCATGAAATAAAATAAAAAATCTCCATACTTTATAGCATTAAAAATATGTTCCTTCGTAAGAAGAAAAGGAAGAGAAAAAAAATTGCCTTACAGATTTTTAAGGCTTTCGGAACTCAATAGTACATTTCCCCGCTACGTGAGAAATTTTACTGCGAGCGCATTACGAAAACGTTGAGATATGCTAAATCGGAAAAGAACTGCATGAAAGAGCCGTACATATATAAAAGCGGGGATGCATTCGGAATCCTTTATTAACGTGGCCCCTGCCACATATCGAAACGACCTTGAATCCTCCCTCTCGCAATTTTTATTTTTAAAAACAAATTTCCAATATCCTAATGCGCGTTTAAAATGAAATTCCTGCCCCCCTTTACTTTGCATAGCGGATCTCCCTAAAAGGAAATGAAATAGTCATAATGCATGCAGCTTGGGCCGCTCGCGCGGTGTGCGCGTGCAATATCGTTAATTGCAGAATACGGAAAACCTCTCCCGTATTAAAACCGAGGGGATATCTCATTATGCGTACATTAAATGAAAATTTCACGGATTTTTAAGCGAACCTTATCGCCGTAGAATTGCGAGCGCGCCGTTAGTTAACGCGTATTTAAGGCGGTAATTGAGCCGATAAAAAATTAATTGCGGACTCGCGCGGAGTTATGGATTAAAAGAGCGCGCGGGTTACTCGCCGCTCGCGCGAATAACGGGCAAAGTGCATTAAAAATAATGAGAAAAGTACTATTTTCGTTTTCCAAAGCTGGCCTTAAGGTGGGCGCAGTGGCGCACTCGACGGTAAAATCGTTAAAATCGCGCGCAAAGAAAGAAGTGCTTAAATAAAATTTAGGGCATTTCTCTCTCTCTCTCTCTCTCTCTCTCTCTCTCTCGAAAAGCTTTGATGATGAATACATCGCACGAGAGCGAAAGCAGCGCCCCCATTGTCTCTAATTGCCTCGCGTAATTAATTTTATTACCCCTTTCTGAATTTTAAAACAAACTCGCGGGAGGAGCAAGTGCGCTTTGATAAAAATTATCGCACTAAAAATAACTCGGAAACTCATCGAGTTAACTCGAAAAACATTTATTAAACATTATCGCAAATTACCCCGATTTTATTGAAGCACTTATATCCTCTAGCCTATTAATCCCAACGCTGTTTTCCATAAAGGCACTTGCCGCGTTACGACTCTATCTCGCCAGATTTATCAATAAAGCGGCCTTCATTAATGGATTCACGCAAGAAATCGGCACCGTCCGATAATTATATCCGCCCTTAAAGCACTAATCCCCCATAACGTTTAACCGCCCGTAAATTTCTCAACGCAGCCTCGAGTTCTCGCGCTTAAGGGCGCAACAATAAAACGGGGCAACTATTTCGCCCCGAACATCGCTGGTGTACAATGAATGCTAAAACGCCCGCGCGCGCGTTCGAAACCTTTAATTCCGACAAACGCGATCTCGCGCGCTTTTCCGAACACCTCGAACAGGGTGACTGGAAAATGAATAAGCGCGTCTTCGAGGGGGACGCAGCGTCGCGTCGCCGCAAATACACACCGCTATTCCCCCGTCGGCCGTCGGCGCGAGATAACCGGCGCATGAATTAGCCGTGATAAGGCCGTCGGCCTCCGCTCGAGATTATACATGCGCCGTCGATTCGGCAGGCAGGCAGGCAGGCAGGCAGGCGCGCGCCCGCTCCCTCCCCCCATTATGAATGAAAATTGTTTGACTGGGGAGTTACGGCCGAGTGGAATTTTCATCGCCGCCGCGGCGAATGGATTCTCGCGGCTGCATCTTTAAGCGCGCGGAATTACTTGGGGATTTGAATTCTGCTTAATTAAAAGTTTCTCTGCTCGGGGGAGGGGAGGAGGGGGCGGGGGGAAGCTCGGTTATTTATTCAAATTACGCGTAATGTTGTTGGATCTGGGTGGGCTGGACGAGGATGGAGTTTAGAAGAAAGTTTCTCTTTAATTTCCGGCTGCGGGGAGGAGTTGCCGCGCGAGTTGATGCGTTCGTTGCTGGACGATGAGATTTTTCGATGGAGAATGCTTGCCGGATTCGGCTTGGTTCGAGTAAATTCTATACTTTCTCTGGGTATTTTTACTCGCTTGAAATTGTTATTTGCTCATCTCTTGAAATGCGGGGTTTCAAATAATTTATATACTTATTCCACTGCAGTTTATATAAGGACGCTTGATAAATTTACATTTTGGCTTGATATTTCGGAGCTGAAAATGTGGTTCGGAATTAAATGTAGGTGGAGTAAATTAAATTTGTTTCCTGGTGTTCATTCTTACACAATTTCTATTTATTTCGATGCTGGAATGTTTAGTAGAAGATTTTACTGACCGAAATTTACGTCGAATAAATGAAATTAGTTATCCCCGATGTGCATACGAAAATTCAATTTTTTAAACGATTTCTGTTGCACCCTTACGTATATATAATCTGTGAAATTTGACGTCAAGTAATAAAGGCCGGAATATAATGGGAGCTGCAGTATCAAGTTAACATCATTAGAGCAAAATCACAATATTAAAAAAGTTCAGCCAAGAATGTAATGGAACGTCGCTGCAGTATATCGATCTTGTCACTTCTTCAGCTGACCTGCGGCTCAGTTTTGATTATAACTTTACTTTGAAGCCAACGCTCCGACATGCAAGTTTCTTTCCAATTAAAACAACTTTCCTTAACGAACGCAACATTTTTAGAGCACGAGTTGATCATAAAGTCAAAGCTCAATGGTAAAGTCAAACGATCCTAATTCAATTTATCGCCTTTACGCTTTCCACTCGTATTTACGCGACGCGTCGTGCCCATTAATCTCAAACCATTTCTCGCAAATTCGAGAATTTCAAAATAAGCGTTCGAATCGAATTTCCAAAAAAAAGAGGAGAGCTCCTCGCATTTTAAATTCACCGTAAAAGAAGAAACATTGGCCCGCGACTCGAAAACGAAGACGCTTGATTTAACAGAATTTTTTTGTCCGATCAAGGACAAGCCCCGCCAAGTCCTTTTGCCATCCTAAAAATAGCACTGACGGGGGATTCGCAGAAAAAATACTTGGTCGGGGCGGAGGGCGCGGCAAAAACTTTAATTGAAGGAGCTTTTCAGCCGATGATATTGAAAAAGTCTCATTGTCACATGCACCCGAGCTTTTAGTTACTGGGTCAGACCCTTAAGATTTCAGCTCGCTCGAAATTTTTTGCCTTCCACTCGCTCCGGGTGTATTTGCGTCCCTCTAAAAACAAAGACGCTTAATCGTCTTATTCGTTTTGTCTTTTAATTTATTGAGTTTGCAATGAAAAATACATCCTGGCCAAGTGATTTATTTCAATCTTCTTGCGGAGGATTTTACTTGATACAAGGAGAATAATTTTCAGTTTTGTAAAAACGGGGGATTATACTTTCGTCGAGATTAAAAAGTTTTTTTTTTCAAGTGTAAAATTCGAGCAAGCTTTTTCGAACGTTGAACTTGTAAAAATTATGCAGTTTAAAAAGTTATCTAGAGATTATGTATAAAGATAAACGTTCATATTTACCCGAAATACCTTTTTAGTTTTTCACCTTCAACATGCATAACTTTTAATTTTAAAAAGTCCCCTTTTAATACATGCATATAAAATCCTCAAACGCTTTGCCCAGTCGCCTGCGTTTCTTCTTAATTTTCGAAAAAAAAAAGCACAAACTGCATGAGAACGTTGAAAGCTGCCAAGAGCTCTCTCTCTTTCTCGCTTTGAAAGAATTTTTTTTTTTTTTTTTTACTATCTTTCCTTGATTTTTGCACATTATTTTTCCTAAAACGGACGTTTTTCAAAGCGGCAGAGACAGAAAGGACTGCTCGAGCCAGAAGTAAAAAGGACTGTTTAAGACCGGATGAGGACAATAGCTACAAAGCATAGACTCATAAAAGGTCGCAGTTTAAAAACATGGAGTTTTACGTTTTCGGAATACAGCACTAATTGACGGGAAAAATAATGAATTTTATAAATAAGAATATAGCTTAGGACTTCTTGAAATCTTCGCAGAATCGGGAAATAATTGTTGGATCAAAGTTTCTTTGAAACATTCGGAACCAAAAGAAAGCTGGCTTTAAATATACAACGTATATAATAATCTAGAATTTAAGTTCAACACAGGCTAAAAAGTCCGGCGAAACTGTACGTACGAAGGAAGTTTGTATACTTCTCGAAAATCTCTATTCGTCATCGCGCTTTTTCCCTCTAAAGGCAGCGCGGATTAAAGCTACTTTCTGCACTTCTTGCCTTGCCTGATTACTTTGGCCCGCGAAACTCTCGTGAAAGGATGAGGTTAAAAGAAACGCAAACTCTTCTATTTAACTGTACGAGTCTGTGTGCGTATGAATCATTGAATGCCCGACGTCTTGATAGAAAACTTGTTTCTCGAAAATAGCGGCGCGATTGCTGAAATTATAATTGATCGTACCTTAAAAATACGCGGCCCTGCGTCACGATTTAGCAATTTTCAGCGTGATGTCGGTTAATATTGAAAAATGAAAACATCGTGAAAGTATCGCGAACATTTTGCGAGGAACGTATAAGAATGGAAAAATTAATTCCCGGCAACGTAGCATGCACAATACCGTATATTTGTACTTTACCGCCCAAAGTTCTTTATTCAATTTTCCCTCAACCCCCCTCTTACTTTTTTCTCTCTCTCTCCCTCATCGTCGAGTGTCCCTCTCTGCTTCCAGAACGGGCGCGCGACCACCTTCACAACCTGGGCACTCACGTGGTGATCGGCGGCGTCATCTCCCCGGTGAACGACGCCTACGCGAAGAAGGAGCTGGTGAGCGGCTCTCACCGCTGCGAGATGCTCAAGCTCGCCCTCGCCGACAGCGACTGGATCCGCCTGAGCACCTGGGAGCTGCGCCAGCCCGGCTGGACGAGGACGCGCAAGTGCCTCCAGCACCACCAGAGCCTGCTGAACGCGCTGGTCCAGGGCTGCGCCGACGACAACCGTAACGAGATCGACAACGAGGACCTCGACTGGATGCCCGACAGCCTCAGGAACAACGACAACGCCGACCAGTCGCCCGTCCAGATCAAGCTGCTCTGCGGCGGCGACCTCCTCGAGAGCTTCGCCACGCCCGGACTCTGGGCCGACGAGGACGTGAGTGACGTTTTCAGAGAAAGTTTTTCGCTTGGTCGAAGAGGCCTGATTATACCTTACCGATAGCAGATTGTGCGGGTTACATGTTTCTAAAGCGATGCAGAATAATCGCGTAACGATCGTTTTTGTGGCTTGAATTTTAAAGATTGTAGATTCGTTTTCATTCGTGCAAGCGACATTTTTTTGTTCACTTTGTTACGAAAAAGTATCAACAGAATTTCAGTGAATATCGAGAAATATTCTTTCGCTTCTGTATCGGCGCATGCATAAACCTTGACAGAAAATCATTTTAGCTTTATCGAGGCCTTCATTATCCCGCCTGGGTTAGTAAACAGGTCTCGATGAAACTAGGTGAATTTTCTACGAGGTGAGGTTTGAAATAATGATTATTACGAGAAAAGCTACGTTTCGCAACTTCTGTAATGTAATTTTAAAGAAGCTTCATTTAGTTTCAAGTCATTTGAAATTCATTAATGCTTTTTTCGTTTTGTAAATAATTATTTAAAGAATGAAATTAAATTTCTTTCTTTCGGCGATTATTTTGTTTTAATTTTCTAAAAACGTTTCGTTTTAAAAAGAGTGAATTTTTACAAAGCAGTTCTTTAATTTAAGTTTCTTTTTAACTAAAAAATGCAAAAAAATACTTTTTATAATATGTTGAAAAATAGTTCGTAAATCATACTCAACTAAAGTTTAATTAAAAATGTTTGTATATTATTCTAAAAAATGTCATTTAAATTATAAAGTTAATTTTTGAAACTCCTATAACGAAAAAACTGAACTAACGAAAAAATTGTCTTGTCCTAAATGCATCGCACTTATTAGCAAAGAAACTTAAGAGATGGTTGATATTATAAATAAAATAATTACTTTTTAGAAATCGTTTTAAACGATACCTTAACGAATATTTTTGATTAAATAAATGTATTTACTTGCATCGAGGCAGCCTTTTATCAATATACGATTTTAAAACGCTATTTTAAAGACTAAAATATAAACACGTATTTATAAAGTAAGACTCGAAAGAATACTTAAAAAAAATCAATATCTGTACTCAGATTGCAGAAATCGTGGGTCAATATGGCCTAATAGTCATCACGAGGGAGGGCTCCAATCCGTACAAGTTCATATACGACTCGGACGTCCTTTCCAAGCACTTGGTAAGTAAGGGGAGGCAAACTTCTCCCGCGCTTAAATGAAGAAAGTTCTTTCGGAAATAGTAAAGTTCAATTAATCCCGATACTTTCCGGACTTGCAGCACAACATACAGATCGTGACGGAGTGGATTCCGAACGAGGTGAGCTCGACGCGAATACGAAGAGCCCTGAAGCGCGGCGAGAGCGTGAAATATCTGCTTCAAGACGCGGTCATAGACTACGTCTATATGAACGGGATTTACGGCGCCAACAGACCCTCGACAATGTGAGTGACTCAAAACACAAATCCGAGATAGTTGTTGTTTATCGAACGAGAATCTTTAGAGAGTTATTATTTTTGTATTTATTGTTTATATGTGGTACATATAGTTTTATATATGAATTTTGGCACGTGCCAAAGTTTTCGAATCTGCATCTACATTAATGTCGAGAAAATTCCAAGCTGATGTAGAAGCTAAGATACGTCTACATTTATTTAAGATAGCTTTTACTGAAAGTCTTCCTGGTAATACGTTAATGTAGAATAAGTGGTAGCGTACTTTTTCTAATGAAGGCTGTCTCTTTAAAAAGAGTTTAGTTCTAGTCTTCCTGACGACTTCCACTACTTTATAAAAACACATTTGAATCAGCCGAAAGTGAAGTTTTTATCTATAAATTACTTTTAAATAAACAATTAAAAATTTTGTCTATTTCATTTATGAATTAAAATAAAAGTATTAATCTATCAAAATATTCGTGTTTTTTCTTTACAGTAAAATCTCAACGAATTATTTTCAATGTTTGACAATCGTTATTGACACAAGCCATTGGTTTGGAAAATTCATTTGTCACATCTATGCCTCTATTTGCTGAGCAAAAAATCAATTTTATCAATACGTAAAAGTTCTCTCATTCGATTTTTATCGGTCTAATAAAAATTCTTATTCTTTTATTCAATTTCATTGTACAAACGAACTAATAAGCGAAATAATATTAGTGTTGAAACTTCACTTCTCGGCCATTTCTTACGTACAATTACATCTTAAGATTTATGATAAGATCCTGGTTGTGACCAAAATATTTTGAATAAAAAACGAGGTTTTATTTATTCTAATTTGTGTTGTTTGATTATTATTTATCATTTCAAACAGACATGGACATTTTTTTAATAATTTTAACTGTAATCGTTAAAAAAAAAAGAAAAAGTAAAAAATTTCTTTCGAACAATAAAAAAGTTACCGAACAATGTCCATTATCTGGTTAACAGCAACTAAATCCTTTTCAAAACTTCTCTCTTTTTTCATGCTGCCGCATCGCTCTCAACATTATCCTTGGACCAAAAAGTAAGTTGGAATTATCATCTAATTATTCCTCGACAGACTACCTAAACGCCGACGAGGTCAAGTACCACGACAATGCTTTTTTAACGCCGTCGCCTAGCGATGTATACATGCAGGAGCCGTCGCCCTGTGACGTGAATAACCCTGCGGCAACGACAACGACGACGACGACGACGTTAACCGAGATGTCGCTGACGACAACGACGAACGACGACCTGTCGGACTCCGTGCTCCAGAAGAACTTTCATAATAACTGCTTCTCTGACGATCAGTCCCCGACCAATAGCCTCGAGGACACAGAGTTGGCGCGCGAAAAGTTCTTCAGGAGTCTGGTCAATGATTTCGGCGGTGAATCGTCCTCGTCGTTGCTGTTGCTGCAGCAGCAGCAGAGTAACCGGGCTTACAATCAGATAGACAGTCAGATCGAACCGAGCAGCGCGAGAGCGCGAAACGAGCTATTAGCTTTCGAGGATACGACCGAGAGTGAGTTAGCGACTTTGTGTGATAATACCTATAGCGAGGATAGGGAGGACGTGTTGTCGATTACCTACGAGGAGAGTTCCGAGGACTTGAACGAGTCTTCCGTGAAAAATAACAAAGACTGCAAAGCTGATAATAGCTCCGATAAGGCTAATATGGATGATACCGCGAGTACGAAGAGTGGAATTGATACTAATGAGTCTCTCGGGTTTGATACCTTTGACTCCGATTCTCAGGCAACCAAATTCGAGGCTAATTTTGAAATCGACGGAAAATACTTGAAATCCCTTGTCAATTCCAAAAAGATTCCCAAAAAGGCTGACGAAGAAGACAGTGTCAAATCAATTAAAGAAGAAGAGCCCAAAGTCACGAGTACGTCGCAACTGGGAGAAGCGAAACCAGTAAGTGATGAGATTGATAAAACGCCAAAGGAGGAAGTAAAAATATTTAACGAAGACATAAGCTACATCAAAAGACTGAGACTGATAATCAATGACAAACAGCCGGACAATGGTAAGAACCAGCGCCAGCAGCTGCAAGGTAGTCTGGATTCCATAAATTTGAAGGAAACAAACATGACTTCGAGGACCACTAGGGAATCCATGTCTAAAAAATCAAAGAGTTTCGAATCCATAAAGCGCAACACGACAATGTCTTACAAAGACAGCGAAATATCGTACTGCGACTCGGTGTCTAAAGTGAAGTCCGATAGCACATCCCAGTTAGTTACAGCGCCTGAATTCGAAACCCAGACCGACGAATTTTGCACGGCTTGCTGTTTCGCCACCAACAATGATCAACCTTCTCCTACCTTTAGTTCACCAGGAGATGAAGACTCTACCGAATGTGACATATGCAGCTCGTGCAATTTACGTGATTCGAGCGATGCCTTAGATTGTAAGACGATAGCAACGGTTCCAAGTTTGAGCGAGACCACAGAGATATGCGAAATTTGTGGGGAACCTGCTACAAACACCGATGAGCCCCTAACAGACACTCCCCAATCATTCAGTATGAGTAGATCCGTACCTTTAAATCTACCGAAAGCCAAATCTACAATCGAAATCAGCAGGGGATCCTACAGGATGTCAACGTTGGAGGACGATCGTTTCGAGATTGACAATTGTGGACTGCAGGATTGCAAATTGCGTGCTTCGTTAAATATCTGCAACAAACCCGAACCTCTTTACGTGAACGTAATGCCCAGACATCGTCAATTCGTCGAGGTTGAAAAGTCTTCTAGGCAGCTCAGGTCTGGGCAGCCCTTCTCCGAATCCGACTTACAAAGCCACGAGCCCAGATTCACTCCGAAAGATGAAGTAGCCATGTCGCGAAGCCTCAGCATAGGCGGAGGCAAGCGTTTAAGTCGAAAGGGATCCTACGCAAAGAAGAACGCGACTGACAGAACGCAGGAGAAACGAAGGTACTCATCGGTGGACAACCTCCAGAACCGGATGTCCTTCAGATCCAACGGCGAGAAGTTCTCCAAGTCTAGAGAAAACAAGTTCATGACTTCGGCGGATAGCATCAGACCAAGGATCGGCAGAAGCAGGTCGCTGAGGAGATCGGCCGATAATGTCGGGAGATTTGATTCCTCGGGAGATAATTTGGACTCGTTGGAAGAGACGGCGGATACCGATGAGAACGGCGCGACGACTGGCGCTGTGGAAAATATGAGTGCCAAAATCAAGCTTAGGGATAGCGATACGATCAAGATGATTCTCACGAAACACGGAATCAAGATTATTAGTCAAAAGGAAACTGTTTTATAGGGGGACGATATGGGCAACGACGGCGAAGAGATCATTTTGTAGGACTTGCAGTGGTTGATTTTGTGAAATTACTCGAAACGTTAAAGTGCTTGATTACTTGATAGGTCTGTTTGGAAATTCTATTAAAGTATTGAGAAGGTAACATTTGTTTGCATTAAATGTAAGTTTAACCACGATTTAGTATTGTTAGAGTTATGATAAGTAGTATAATAAGTCTTCCTTGAACTTTTTAAAATTTATTGTTAAGATGATAATGCAAATAATTTCATATCAAATTAAATATTAAACTAATTATTCATGAAACTTCCTATAAAAAAACTTACAGTAAATTTAAAGTACTTATATGAAAAATTTTAAAGGTTTTAATATTTACAACAGTTTTAACAGTTTTAAGAAATTGTATCTTACTAATATGCAACTTGGAATTGTTTATTTTTTTACTCTGTAGAAATAACAATGAAACTGAAATAATTTCAGTTCATTTTATCAATAACAACGAAAAATCATCTTGATCATTGAGTTCATAAACCAATTAATGAGTAATTCCACAAAGTTGATTGTCATCAAACATAACGAAGTGTTACAAAACAATCAAGTAGCTAATCAGTTGCCCATATCTGATATAAAAATAAAAAAATCAAGGTTGAGGCGTCAAGACTTAGGAAAAAGAACGGAGTGATCGGTTCTAATGTTTTGAATTTTGAAAGTCTATTTTTTAAAGTTAGATTATGCGAAAGAGGATTATATCGTAATGTACAGAGAGTATATCAGATAGATAATAGTTTATATATTTCTTTACCGGCAGTTACTCGCTGATTATTTAAAAAATTATTCTTGCCAATACTATACGTAAGTACAAAGTCTTTCTTTCTTCTGTAGCCAAATCTTGCGATGCCTGCTTTTATGATTACTTTTCTAGAAACAATTTTCAGACTAATCTTCAAACATGTTCGCGTTGTTCTCAAGTTGTTGAATTCTTTCAAGACTCTTATTTCACTTACATTGTACTGTTTATATTCTTTAAGTATAAGAAAGTTTGTTTCAAGTTGAAAAAATTTATTTAGTGTTTAAGCATAGTTTGAGTCGACCAAAGAATTTTAAATAATGTTCTTGTTTGTTTGTATTCTATCAGATTTAGTATCTATAACAAAGTTGGGAATGCAAATCTATATTACAACAACTAACTTTTCAACATTAACTAAATTTTGCAATTAACTGTAATACAACAGCTTATTTTTATGCTATGTATTTTTCTTCTTCAAGATCAATTACTGATGTGAATTGTAGAAAAGAAAGGTAGAAACGGAATTGGAATGTGAATATATACATAAAAAAATGTTGCCAAAGATGTGCCAAGCATCGGAATTACGATGGGATGCGAGCATTTTCGAAAAAAAGAAATAACTAAACAAATAACTTTTAACAAGAACCACGAGAGTCGACGAGTTTACATGACAATCCTGGACACATGTCAATATACGAGTCTTTAGATAATTAATATTATAAACGTTATATATTAAATATACATAATTGGTATATAATGAAGTAACATTTAAATGCGAAAGTGGTTGTAAAAGCTCTTACGAAGAATATAAATTCTGGAATTTTAGATAAATTATAAAGATTATTATATTGCACGTTTCGAAGGAACGCGTATATGGCGCAGAAGCCATATAAGATCGATATACAGACTAATGATTTTATTCCTTTCTGCATAAAATATCGACTTTTGGAACGTATACGTCGTAAAATTAGTAAAGAGAATCGAAAAACGAATTTTTCGCTTTGCTTAACGAACCAAGAGTTGTGTTTTCCCTCGAAAGAGTGTTTCTCGATTCTACGATAAAAGTTTACGACGCTGAAATTTACGTACAGTCAGTGCCAATACAGAAATTAAGGTCTTCTAACTTCGAAAGTGTTTTACACTAAATTGCGCGGCGTGTTTACACGCGCCGTTGTAATTCACGATATAAAATTAAGTATAATCGATAACGAGCGCAAAAGAGATTCTCCAATAGCTAAGTGCAAGATATATTCGTTCTTCCCCCCTCCAGTATGGTTGCATGAAGCATCTGTCAATGTGAAAAAATCGCCACTGGTGCAAAGAGGCTTTTAACCAAAATTAGCGTTTTCGTTTTCTACTGTGATTATTACGTGTCTACGCGAAATTAGGTGCGCGAAGTAACAATACCGAACGGCGAATTTTTCATATATTTATATTTAGAGGAGAAAGAGTTTTAGCTAATCGACGGCGTTTTTATAGCAGCGTAGCAATTTTATGAATTTGAGTTGACAAGTGGCAGAAAATTGGCGCTTTCTAGGACGGAATGACGTTTCTTTTTTGTTACTTTTTAATGTTGTGCTGTTGCATTTATTTTGCGAATGACGTTATTTTTTTAACTGTTCATTGCTCGACGTTTTTATACTACATGTTTTTATTTCAGGTGTTATAGGTGTTTATCTGTCAATGGCTTGTGATATATATTTTATCGATGTTGTATATTACAGATATTATATTTTTGGTTTAACATCTCATTAAAATATTATTGTGCCAATGATGTTATTGATTAATTCATAAGTTTTGAAATGAACTACTCATAAATGTGACGAGACCAAAGATATTAAAATCAAACAATAGCTAAATAAATTTGTTATTAAACATTTTTCGTATAATATTAATATTTATTTGAATATGATGTTTTTCATTGCTTTCAGAGTAATATGTAATGAAACATTGTTAAATAAATTATTTTCCGCTTCATAAATCAAACTTTAAAAATAATCTTTGGTGTATTTATTTCTAAAAGTTTTTTACTACATACCGTTTTTGTTTCGTACAAATAAATAATATCGAATGAATAATTTGTGCACCCGTCAGACACACTAAACAAATTTAAAAATGTTTTTTTTCTTGTTCTGAAAATATTTTACACGCTTTGTTTATTTGACATTTTTCACCGCGTTTCATAATAAACTAGAATTTTGCATTGGTTGTCACTTTACAAACACATTGTCCACATCATTACCCTTGAAAATGCATTCGAACGTGTCTTTACGCTTTTAAAATTGCCGACGTTTAAATTCGATTGACAAATGAAATTTGTTAACGTGAACGTTCGTAATTAAATGATCGAGTTTTTATTAACGTATAACACATTCGAACGTACCAAAATCTAGATAAGGGTGTACTGAAATACGATTATATCAGCGGGTTTACACAGCATTTGATGTATGATGATTAGATACTTTGCATTTAACAATCCAATTATCCAATTATTAGTGGTGATAAAAGCTATACCGTTTGCATTAAATGCATGAGTGATTCGTACGGGTGTAGAATACTTTAAGAATAATACACAATTCATTTTTTACTCTTAAAATAAACTTAAAGACAATCTGAATTCATATATTAGTTCCACTAATAATATCAATAATCCACGCCTTTTCTTAAATTTTCACACTCAAAGCAATCGTGCATTACGAATACCTTATATACAAATAATCACCTTCATTCTTCATCTACAAATCGCTTTAATCCCCCCGTCGTACCAGGATTCTCTCTGCCCCTACACCCGAACTACAAAGCAGGTCGATCGCAAACAATCCACAGTTCACTCACCGCAGCTCTAGACCATCCACCCTCCCCCCATAATCGAGGTCGCGCTCTTGAAGCAGAACCATGTCAAAAGCGAATTCGATTTCAGTACACCCGGGCAGAATCGGTCGTTACTCTCAGCCGCCCGGATATCGTGCTTTTTTTGCAGGCCGCGGTAAGCCAGCAGTCGGGCTCAGCGTGAGGGAGATCGTCGAGCGGGTCATCGAGGAGCGGCTCGAGGCCGCGAGGAGGACGAAGGCGGCCAACGAGGCGCGAAACAGCCGCCTGGCCGCGGGCCTCGAGCCGAAGCCGGCGAAGCAGAAGGAAATGAGGAAGATTCGCGTCACGCACAGCCCGGATTGCCTCGACTTCAGTCTCAAGATTCGGTTTTGAAGAGCCTCGGGGCACACGTTGCGATTTCCGGAGATTTGCCAGGCGAGTTGGAGAGGCTCGGATTGGAGTTTTCGGTCGGGGAGGCTGGTTCGTTGTCGCTGCCGGGAGAGAGGGAGGTAAATGTTTGCTTTCTCATGGTTTTCAGGAAGGAATATCGGGATGAGAAACTTATTGCGAGGCATTGCGAAAGTGAAATGTTCATATTTTTGTCATTAACGGTGCCAAACAAAGTTTGCATTTGGATTGTTCAATGTCGTGAAAGGGAAGATATTTACGTGGGAATGCTGAATTTTCTGGCGTTGACAATAATCAGTCTCTTTCTGCGAGCCAACATCCGCATATGCAGAAAATCAATTTCATTTTCTTGCCAAAGACTCTAAGATGCAATATCCTTAATATACCCGCTATAATTTATTCAAAAGACAAATTTTATGGAAGAAAGCTCAGAATGGTTATTATAAAAAATAATATCAAAGGCTATTAATTCTAACCTTGATACACACTTAATAATTGTTTATTGTATGCTTGGCATGATTAATTTAAATTTAAATGTTTGTTAAATGTTTTATTTTCGAATTGAATCTATTTTATTCTAGATACTTTACTATTGTAGATGTTCTAGAAAGCTTTTCATTCTATACAAAAATAGATTTTTAAATATCTTGTACTTAATCATTTGCATCACATTGAAAATCATTTACATTAAAAAGTTTTGCGTTAAAAAACTCTAGAACAATAAGGACGACTGAACGAATAAAAATTTACAATTAATCAATTTTTATTGCTAGCGTGTGTGTCCGCACCCCGAAACAATTGATTATACCTAAATTGTGCCCCAAATTAACGAGCGAACTTGGATGGAAGTTTCTAAGTATCATATAGTTTACATGTTGTATATGTTTGTACTATATGAAAATAGGATATATAGCAATTAAATATACATGTAAGAACACATGTATTATGTAATATTATTCAATATATTGTAAGCAAGCAAAAGAAAAAACAATATTGAATAAAAAGGAGTACATTTATAAAAGTGAAATGACAGAATTGTTTTTATTAACCATTTTCCATTCCTTTATTACGAATATTTTATTTACTATTTTATGAACAGAAATTTTAGGTTTTTAAAGAAAAGATTCAGTTTGCTAAAAATCAGTTTATTGAAATTATTATTTATAAATAAATTTATGTACACAATTTGAGTTTATACAATGCAGATACGACTCTGCTGCGCTTTAAATTATTTAATCGATCTCGTATAAATAGGATAAAAACGTTTTGCTATTACATCAAAATATAAAAAAAAAAAAAATAGTAGACAAAAATTTATGCTTTCAAAATTCCTAAAAATTTGATTACACGTGTAGTTTACATTCTGACTAGAGATGCATTAAAAAAATGATTTCTCTCCCTACAACCTGCTAGAAAATTTATCGAATAAAATCAACAATAAAGAAAACTTAAAGAACAAGACGTTAAAAAAATGTGATAAGTAACGTGCTAATTACAAAAATTGCACTATCCTAGAAATAAAAAAAAATAGCTTAAAACTTAATAATTTTCTCGTGAAAAATTTACAAAGATTGCCAGAGGTTTTATCTAAAATTAGATTCTTTAAGGGACATCTAATGAAACAATATAACCCGTTTAATGAAAGTAATCTAGAACTTACATTTAAGCGAGAAAAATCTTTGAAGTAAAATTAATTTTCCAGCACCTCTAAGAGGCTAAAAAATGTTACAATATCTTACAGTGCAAGAACCCTGTTTAAAAATAGAGATTGCGAGACGTCGAAGATTATTGGCAAGACCATATTAAAAATTAAATTGTTTTTCTTGTTGAGACAATTTTTTTGTATTAGAATGCAGTTTGTGCACAATTAAAATGTGTTGAATGATGATTATGTGCATAAACCAAGCAAAACTTACAATAAATATATTGCGATTGTCGTAGATTTTCAAAAATTTATTTCATTTTCAACAAGAAAAATAATTTCCTTCTCTCACTTTTTTTTACATTTTTTTGCATCTTCGAATAAACGTCTCGCAGATAGACTCATTACGAGTTTTTATTTAAACGTTAATTTATCTCAAATAGAAGTTACTATTATATAAATTAATTCTGGTTTTTTTTTGCTAATCGAATGCTACTTTTAAATTACGATTTTAAATTACATCATCTCATATTTTTTGTAGTCGGTCTAATTTAACTCGAAATCGAATAAAGATAATTTAACTACAATGTAGTGTTTGTATAATAAAAGGTACGATTTGTATTATAATATAATCTACTTTAAAAATGTACTTAAAATTTTCTGAATAGTAACTTCTATCTGTAGCATTCGAATCAATAAGATTCCAATAACCTTAAAAAGGATACCTGTAATCTAATAAAAATTGCCAAAATAAAAAAAAACGGTTAAAAACAAAAATCAAAACTTAAAACGTCGCAATTATTGCCAGATTACAGATACCATTCACAACTGAACTGATGGTAATTATAGCTACCGTCCGTCGCACCTAACAAGTTTCTATCTACTAAAAACATTCACGTACAAGCCTTCATTCGTCGATCAATAATTCTCATCGATTTCGAGCAAGGCTTCTCTTTCCCCCCAAGCATCAAAATTTACCACTATTCACGCTTTCATCACGTCAGCCCAGTCAAAAGGAGTCCTCAAAACATCTCAAAAAAGGCCCTCCCCCCCTGTTCCCCCGCCTGAAATCGGCCAGCGAATACATGCAACAGTATACATCGCAGAATCCTCGGGGCGTGAAAGTTTCTCTCTCTCTCTCTTTGCCTTGCGGGGGGGCTCGAGGGCAGCTCTAAAAATATACAGCGTCGCGCTCGCGATTCAGACGGTCTTGCCCCTGAGGCCGATAAGACAGCAGATGACGAAGGCGAGCGTCCAGCCGGACGTGACGAGGAAGCCGCTGTAGACCTCGGGCTCGGCCATCACGTAGCCCTTCTCCATTAGGCCGCGCAGCGAGTAGCTCGCTATCGTCGTCGGCATCGTGAAGCTGACGTAGCGCAGGAACGTCGGCATGCCCTCCGCCGGCCAAATTGCGCCTGAGGGGATTAGTTTCGAGCGATTAATTTATATATTCGAGCAGGTTTTTTTTTTTTTTTTTTTGGAGTGCTTTGCGGTGCTGAGCTGAGAGCATTGTTTTTTGGGGGGGTATAATTATATTGTTCTGGGTGATAAATATTGTTAAATTTGGGAGACGTTAAAAGCAGCGTTTCAGCGTTTTTGAAATAGTCATTGCTCATGCAATGTTCATTGTACTGCGCGGGGAATTTGCGCGAGTTTTCGACCGAACTGAATGCATGTTGCATTCCTCTAGTTTGGAAGCTTTCCCTTTTATAAGGAGAATTATTGTATAATTTCATTTTGAAGCCCTGTTATATTCATTTTAAAATAGTAAATTTCAGCTACTTTTTGTTATAAAACTATTACAAATTTTAATGGTCGGTTGCCCTATTGGCATGGATCAATGCTTTTTCCACGAACTGAAGTCATTCCGATCCGATAAAGCTCATTTAAGGGATTTTTGATTATTTTGTAAATAAGCTTTTTCATCAATGCTTTACAATTAAAAATAAAATTTAAGCTCCTTCAAGCTTATTTTATTATCTTTAAAAATACGTTAAAACCTTTTTACATCCAAGTATTGGCCCCAGTAAACTCGGCGCCGATATCCAGCCATGCGTTTATCGGCTGTTACAATATTGAATTTTGCCTTTGTAAACGGATTTATCGCTCAGCCAGCTCAGCAAAACAAAACAAATAAAAGCAGCCCTTAAATTCGCTCGCACGCAAAACGAAAACTGAACATAAAAAAAAAAGAAAAAAGAAAAAAAAATTCCCTTACCGCACAGCAGAATGATGGGGTAAAAGCTCCCGGTCGAGATGAAATTAGCCATCGTGTGCGAGTTGCACAGGACGGAAATCAGGAATCCTGCAAAACAAGAAGAAGAGGCGGAGGGGGGGTCCGCTTACATTACACCAGGAGCAGAAAGGCAATTTTGCCTGTCGCGCACAACGAGCGCCATCCAGCCGCGCGGGCTTGTTCCCCCCGTTGTCGAAAGCTTACCGTAGCACATGCCGCAAATTCCCGTGAGCAGCACCAGGCAAACAACGGCGGTGAAGGATCCCTTGCACGGCAGCTGGAAGTGCGCGAACGTTATGCACAGGACGACGGTCACTTGAATGATGATCATCGTGAACTGCGTCAGGAGGTGGGAGAACAGAATTTCCGCCGTCGTCACGCCTGAAAAATTACAGGCCCTGGCTCAGTTTCGTTGATGCGCCGAGGGGCGGGGGGAGGAGGCGATCTATTTTCCCGCGATACGAGCAAAAAAGCGCTCGAAAAGTTTAATCAGCTAAAGCAGCCGCCTCGATCGAACCGCTGTTATCAAGTTAGCGAGCTGCGCGCGGTTTAACGCGAATCGTATCGAACGATGTATCGGCTCGATTGTGATTCATAAAGCGGATTCCATAAGGAAGACGGTGGAGGAATTTGTTTTTTGCGGATGCACCAAGGCCTCCGCGGAGGTCCACGCGGGCCGCGTCGCATATCAATGGATGTCCGCAGGTAATTTAGCCGCTCATTGTTTTCCATAATAAGCCCGGCCGGATCGCTGTTACGGATTTATTTCGAGCTGAGTCTAGATCGAGAGCTGAAATTCGCGCGTGGAAATGTCGATTGTCGCGGGGATTTTAAGTCGGCCGGAATTCAGTTGGTCATCGGCGAATATTTAGTTTAATAGCGAGGGTTAAAGTTTAATTGCAAATATTTATGTCGACTTTTAATTAGTGCGTATATATCGCTTAGTTGTATGTCGCAAACGTTTTCCGAACGATGATTGTTTTCAAGCTTCGAAGGAGATAGGGATGCTATTTATTTTGATACTTTGCTTAAACTATCACCTCATAAAACTATTTCAAATTTCAATAATGAAACATATTCTGTTTACTTTTTGAAAGACAGATTGCGCTCGGCTTGGAGCAAGGATTATATCGGCCCGAAAGTTCCGCGTAAATCTCCGTCTACATTAATTAAAATTTAATATTCGAAGATTACCCCGGCAGCGTTTGCGCGCAGAAGAGTTTATTACCTTGGACGAGGCTGCGGTCCCAAACACCCTCGGCTCTGTCCGCGATAATAATGGACGAGGAGACGGCCGTCGCCAAAAAGAAGGTAATCCTGCAAAATGACACGTTTCCTTCTCAGGCATTGTTTCATGAATCTTGAATTTTTTTCGTCGACTCGTCCCCGAGCGCGGCGCATTACTTACGTAAGTATGAATCCAGGTGCGACGAAGTTCGAGTACTTCTGATCCAGGCTGCCGTATATTGGCTCCTCGAACTGCATGCAGAAATTTTTTCTTTTATAATACGGGAGAGCATGTAAATTTCGGGGGGGTTTATTGTGCGGCGGTCGATAAAACGTGTACATACGTAAACCGGCGTGTCGGCGAATTTCCGAGGTATGTTGCAGGTCGAAACTATGTCCCCGTGGATCTGGATGAAGCGCTGGAGCAGACCTTTTTGCAGGAATAATCCAATCTGACGATCTTTGAATGAAAGCGGTATTAAATCAGTTGCTTCGTTATTATTTTCAGACATTTTTTTTTATTTTATTTTTTTTTTTGTACTAAATCGTTTAAAAGTTTGGAATCGCTTTAAAACTTTACGTTTAAATGCCTGTATTTTATTCGATTCTATTGTTTCGGAAACTTTTAAAGTTTTATTTTATAAATATATTTTAAATAGTAAAATTTAATTGAAGTTAATAAGCGAAAGAGAAATAAATTGAAAATTAATTGAGCAAAATGTTTAAAATTATTAATTTATGTAATATGATCAAACTTCAAATTTATTCAAAAATACTTTATGTCGAGATAAAATACATTATCTTTAAATACTATATTTTGCAGTTAATTTAAATTTTTTAAATAATCAATAATGTAGTGAAAAATTCTTTCTCTTCAAAGGACAAAGCTATTATTTTCCCTTACAACAAATTTCTTTTATTAATACACCCGTTACGTTCGATTTTTCAATTTCCTGAAATTAATTCTATAAATGTCGATAGCAAGATGCTTCTAAAATATTACGCCTATAGATATACGTAAACCAAAATCGATTTCTCTACACTTATTCCGAAGATGAATCAAACTAATGGCGCTTTGATGGATCTCCTCAGACTTTAGACCTAATATCCTTACCACGAACAAGTCAATTTTTCTTCCACATTTGCATATAACCTTACGCTTCCGCTTATTTTATTTGCCAGACTGCCCAAGCAGCGGTTCAGGACCACCGCCGACGAAGCGGCAGTCGTCAAAATGTAAAGCAAAGCCCATTCGCGCTTCCTGCCGAAAATCGCTAATCGGCTTCCGGGTCGAAATATCCCAAGGCGACGCGGCACAATGCAAAATCCAAGCGGGCCGCCGGTCACATTTTAATCTCGCTTATAGGATTTACGGGGCGAATCTACAGCCACCGCGGAACAACGGGAATTCGAAGACAAAGAAAAAGGGTATAAACGTTATAGGAATAACGTTAAAAGCCTTACCGCCCATGTCGAGCGCGGTGTGAATTTCCCCGGCGACAATGTCCGCCTCGGAGGCGGAATTCATGTGGTCCCGTCTGGTCTGCAGGGCGCGGGAGAAATTCCGCGCGAAGTACATCGTACCCGCTGCCTTTCCGTTCTCCACCGCCTCAGTCGCCTCCTCCAGTGTGTTAAAAAATTGCTGGGACGGCAGACAAAGTTTTTTACTTGTAGGTATATATGTACTTTCAATGTCGTGCGCTTGTCTTGGGAAGTTTAGCTTCGTCTCTTTTTTTTTTTTTTTTTTTGCTTGCTTGGGTTGACTTGGAACGAGGAGTTGCCAGGGGGGGAGGGAGAGGATCAAAAAGCGATAAAGTGGAATTGATTTTTAAGTTTTTCGGTTAAAAGGAGATGAGGAAGGGAAGTTTATAAAAATGACTTTTATTGAGGATTTCGTCGGCCTTTGGATTTAGATAAGATTTTTGCACGTAAAAACACTCTTTATTTTTTGGAAAATTCAGTTTACAGGTAGAGCGGAAAGTGTATATTCTACCTGTCAAATAGAAAAGTAACTTTCGGTTTAAAATTCTTCTGTGGGCAATATTTTATTCAAGAGCTGCTGAAAGGGGAAGCTTGTTTTTCAAGAAATTCCATACACGTAACTAAATATTTATATACAGAACTGCAACTTGTCAGTTCGAATATCTTTCGAATTTATATTTACGCAATTACTGTTCTTTTTCAATTTTGAAAATTCAATCGAACTTTCGCGTCGTTTACAGTTTTCACAAAAATTCGATTGCACAAATCGTCATTCCAAGTCTACGCAAGAAAAATAAGGGCGTATAAAATAAAAATAAAAAAGTACTCACCTTCACCATGATGGATTCGTTAAACCCGTTTAAGAATCGACAGCTAATGTCGACGTAATCGCAGCCGCCGCGATCCGGATCGTGGATAACGGAGCCGAGGATGTTCCCGTAATCGCAGTGGCCCGCCTCCTCGTTCACCACCGCCATCACGATGCCTTTGGGATCCCTGCCAATCGCGTAGAAGAACAGCGTCACCTGCACCATCGGGAAGACGAATGCGAAGAGGATGCCCCTGAAAAGATTCCATTACGACTACCGTTTCCATTCGATATATATATATATATATATAAAGCGTTCCAATTTTTCCCGCGGATACATTTTTCTTCCTCCGCCGCAGTCCGAAAAAGGGGACGACGCTCTCTTGAGAGAGAGAGAGAAGATTGCTTTTGGTAATTTTGCCGATTTTATAATGGGTTAGTGCGTTCGTCGACTGAGAGCTGCGGAAGTGGATTGGTAGTGGGGCTGTGGGTAATGAACGGCCTCTTATAGTGTCAACGACAGGAATTAATATGCTGCACCGCGCTGTGTACACATTACAGACCACCAGAAGCGAATTAACTGAAGCCTTTTCATTATGTACCAGCCGGCAATTTGAGCGAACTATACGGTGGCTCGCGACTGCTTTATTCGTGTCAAAAATAATATAGACAACTTTCTTTCGGCGTTTACTTTGAAAAACGTTCTTTGAAATATACTATTTTCCGCACTTCAAAGATCGATATTGAAACATTAATATCAAAGCTCTCTCACCCCGGGTGTCGCAAGAACTGAAGAAGATTCTTTGTCATGAGCGCCCTGAATATTTTCCCAGGCGAGCAGCAACGCGTGTCCTTTTGTATGAATTGGCTGCCCAGCAGCTGCTTCTCGCTATTCATAATGCACTGCAAATCCAAAGTAAAAACAACAAAAAAAGTGTTTCAATACCGTCCAATAAAATACGTCCACCGCTTCAATTAAATTAAAATAGCGGTATGTTAACATCGGACTCACATCGGTGCTGGCGCGCAAGTCGTTCTGCGAGGCGGGAGTCGAGTGCGCCGCGACCTCGTCGGGCTCCTCGAGAGCCTCGCTGCCGACGTCGTGGATCCCCTTGTCCCGGTTTTCCTTCTGCTTCTGACTGAGGATCAGAAAGGCCTCCTCCAGCGTCGGGCACTGAAACTTGGAGAGCAGATTGGCGGGGGTCGTCTCCGCCAGGAGCTGCCCGCATCTCATCAGACCGATCTGTAAATAAAAAATGAACAAACTGGCTTGCAGAACTTCCGGAGGATCTAGATTCGTTGGCAACTGTGCAAATTCGAAATGCAAAGCCTCACCCTGTTCGCCTGCTTGGCCTCCTCGATGTAGTGCGTCGTGATGACGACCGCCGTGTTCTCCTCCTTCGTGATCTTCACGAGGAAGCTCCAGATTCTGAAAAGGTTCGACGAGACGGCGGGGGTTTAGGAAAAAAGAAAGCGGCGGAATTACTCGCGCGGGGCACATTCATATATACGTATATAAAATACTTGCTTCTCTCGTAAAATCGGATCCAGACCGACGGTCGGCTCGTCGAGGATCAGCAGCTCGGGCTTGTGCAGGAGCGAGGCCGCGAAGGAGACGCGCCGCTGCTGGCCGCCGCTCATGTGCTTTATCAGCCTGTTCTTCGGGGGCAGATCCAGCAGATCCGCGAAGAATGCGTACCTCTCGTCTGCGCGGTAAAGAAGCGAAACGAATGTACAGTCGGATAAGGGTCTGGAAGGCGTCTTTTGCCGGGGGATCGAAGGTTTAGTTGTTTATTGTAGGGAATGTTGGAAGGGTTCTTATGATACGTGTGTTCGGTAATGCATAATGAGAGAAAAGTTTAGTAAAAATTACTATACTGGCTGACAAGGTCACCGCAGACTGTCAAAACCAAAAAAATTACCATACTTTTGTAGGAAAATTTACCAAACAGTATAGTATAAAATTTCTTACAAAGTAGAGTAATTTTTTGGATTTTGACAGTTTGTGGTGGCTTTAGACAGTATGGTAATTTTTACTATATTTCTTCTCTCAATTTACCTATTTTGTAAAAGTCGGTTATTATCAGGATAATAAAATATATTTTAATTAATAACCGAAACTGGCTAATAATTAAAATCATTGCAATCTCCGTAATGTTCGAGATGTTATCATTGCATTTTCCCCTCTGCAAAAGAGCTTGATAAACCGCGCGAATAATAAGAAAATTTAATCAAGCGAATTCAATTCTCCCCCTCCTCGAAATATCGGAAGGTAACGTTATTACCGCCGAACCGGCATTAAGGTCCCCCCCGTCGCCAACGAAACGAACGCAATTCGACGGAAACGGGAAGCGAATTCGCGTATATATATACCTATGACGTTGTCCTCGAGCCCGTTGATCCTGCCGAAGTAGTAGAGGGCGCCGATGACGGAGAACTCCTGTACCAGCGAAATTTCCTGGGGCATGTAGCCGACCCGCGGCCCCGGTATGCCCGAGTCCTTCTGTCCGGGCTTGCCGCCCAGCACCCAGATCTCGCCCTGGTCCAGCTTCTTCACGCCCACGACGCAGGACAGCAGGGTCGTCTTGCCGCAGCCGCTCGCGCCCAGCAGTCCGTAGCTGCGGAAGGTGGGAGGGAGAGGGGATTTTTTTGAAAGGTCGTTCAATTAAAATTTGCTCCACTTCGCTTCCCCTCGTTGGGCAATGTCGAATCGATGTTTCGGTAAAGGTAAGCGATTCTCGAGCTGTTGCGCGGGTTATTATGCTTTGATGAATCCGCAAATTTCTTTCGGCAAGATTTTGCCTTTGTCATTTCGTTACGCGAGGCGCGCAGTTTTGATGTTTTGAATTTGTTGTAACGTAATGCGACGAATGCAACAATAGAAAATTGTGCAAATTTAAATATTTAGGGAAGTGACTACTTTCTTAACAAGCTTTAATTTGAAATTAATTTATTTTATTAATTTTCTCAATTTTTATTTGTACACGTTTAACTTTCACAGAAAATATTCTTAAAAAAAAAACGTCTGAGAGCTACTCAAGCGCGAACAAAATTACACCCTGCACATCAATTTTTTATCATCCAATCACGCAAAAAGAAATTATGGACAAATACCCAATTGCGACATTCCAGCCGGAGCAGCTTACCGCGCTCGGCGAGATTATAGTTTTCAAAGTTATTCATCTGCATAAATAAGTATTTCCACGCGAAATGAGAAAGAGAGAGAGAGAGAGAGACTCACATGCATCCTCGCGGAACGGTCATGTTGAGGCCGTCAAGGATGGCCGGCTGTCCCTTGGCGTAGCGTTTACGCGCGAACCTTACGACTATTGCTTCTTGCGGCATGCTGACGTCTGCTTTATCTTGCTCGGCGGGAAATGGATCTGCGAATAAGCGGACAATGGTTTTTAGTTTCAGTCTTGCGGCTCATTTTTTTTTTGGGGCGGGGGGCTGTTTAACTTAATAAGGTACAGTGTAAAGAGAAGTTGAACGTATATTTTGGTTAATTTGATAATTCTTTTTAATTGTAAATTGATGTTTGAACTATCAATGCAAAAAAAATGTTCATTCTAATCACAGACAACAGTTCCACCCGGACATTCATCAAAATCATTTAAACAATTCCGTAGCTCAAGAGCACGTTCACTCTCGGAGCGAAACGACAAAACCCGCCCACAAATCAGCCGCGCAATATCCCAAAAAGCTCGGCGAGCCATCACCGAATGCGTTACACCGAAACCCGCTCGGCTCGTGTCGCGGCGTCGCCGCGAACATTCATAATTTCCCGGGGCCCGCCGCGGTAATTCATCCGGGGCTCGACAGCGCCGAGGCGAAAGACTCGCGCACATTCCGCTCACGTCGCGCGCCTGCCGACCGCGCGCGCAAAGAAAATCCCCGAACACTTTGTTGTACTCGCTTATGCGAATTGCGCGCCCCCGCGATTCCCCCCCGCCGCGCGCGGACGCATTGAAATTCCCCCGCGCGGGGGCCGAATTTATGCGCGCGCCAACTGAAATGCCGCGCGGCTCGCGTTACGAGCCAAGGCCGTGACGGGAATCGCCGCCGCCGGGTTACAATCAGTGGCCGATGTACACGGCTGAGAGGAACGCTTCGGGGTGAAGGCTTTTCGAGAAGGTGTGCAGGTCGGGTTCTTGGGGTGGTTTTGCTTTTTTGAGGGAGATTGGGAATTTTTGGCGGAGGTGCGAGGGTAAGGTTGAAATTATAATTTAAACGTAAAGTGAATGCAGAAGAAAACACGTTTGTAAAAATAAATTGCAACAGTTTATCTTGCGACTGCAAGAATTTCCTCGATTTTCTGATGACGCATCAAAGTCGATATCCGATATTGGTAATGAAACGCGGTATGAAATCTAAAAAGACGGCTTCGCAACATTGAATTCGGGAGGTAATAAAGTTTACGAAGAATATCAATTTTTAATTTTTCGAATTTTTCCAATCTGAAATTTATTTATATAATATATCGTATCCGAATATCGAATGCAATTTATAAGAAAATGGGGGGACGTGCCGGGGATACGGAATAGAATGCGAAACAAGAGAGAAATTCGCTTACAAAGCCTGACAACAATGCGAGTCCTTGTTTCATTCGCATGCAGATTCGGCGAATCGAAGAAGAAATTGAAATTCAATTATTCCACGAGAGCTTTTTAAAATCCGCGTTAAATAAGTATCTGCTTAGCGTTTGCTCAATATTTACAGGCTTTAAATTTATACTCCAATTGCGATCAACAACAAAGTGTCTTATTTATACAATTAAAATTCTAAAAAAAAAGTCCTTAAATAACGTTAGTTTGAAAGTAAAAGCAAATTCTCCAAGCTTACATAAAAGTGTACCCGCGTTGCCTCGCGACAAAGTTAATTCCGAAAAGCTCCTCGAGAATTAAATCAAAACGTAATGAGCAATTTTAAGATGCTCGGCGGGCTATTTTGAATACGGCTTTAAAGCGCCGTCTGAATTTCAAACGAAGGCCCAGCCACGAAGGTTTACGATCGCGAGCTGAGCCTCGTCTCCTTGTGAAAGTTATCCGCGAGGTGAAAAACTTCGTTCCATCTCGCGGAAGATGAGAGAGAGAGAGAGAGGGACTCGATTTTAACCGCACGCACGCCAAAGTGATTTAGTGCCCCTCGCGGAAGGCGGATGTGTACGAGCGGATAATGGAGCGTACGTGAGAGGGAGAGAGAGAGCTTTGCCATGTAAATAAAAAGTTTAATAGATTTATCAATAATTTTTTACGGCGTCGCTCGCGGGGCAGGAGATGTAAATCTCCCCGGGCTGAAATGGCGCTTTTATTCGACGTGTAAGTGAATGCGACGTAAAAATATTATGGTTTAGATAAACATTTTCGTAAGTCGCTTTTCAGGGACGATATTGATATGGATGGGCATTTTTTTTCGCTCGAACATTTTTTTCGTCGGCTTGTGAATTTTGTAAGCTGCGAATACGTTAAAACACATTTTATCGTCATTATTACACGGTTATAAGACTTCCTTCAATATTTCCATATAGCTATATCCATACGTAGGGAAGTTTTCTTACAGTGTAAATTTTTTATTGAGGCTTTATTGATTAAAAAAAAGAATTTAATTTATATTTTTGCTTAAAAATTCATTTTTTAAACATTCATGTACAATGTATGTAAACGATTACACAGCGATTTAAGGAAACATCTAATCTTACAATCGATACTTAGCTTTACTGAAACTATGAAGGAAACTTTAAAAAAAAGAAGTAAAAATTCAAATTCACATCGTATGTGCAATTAAATGTGCAGAGAAAACTTTTTTCTTATAATTAATGTCTCAGTACACATGATTCATTACATATTAGTTCAAATGAAACTCATATATAGGATAATCCACTGTTTCTTCAATCTTTAATAACTGTTTTTACGTATAATTAAGTTCATATAATTTTACCTAACAGGTACAGTACACAGACATGACCTAATTAAGCTAAATTAAAAATCATTATCATCATTATGTTATCTTCGAATCTTCTTCTACGTTTTACTAGAAGGAATCGTTATTGTTGGTCCTTCAGTTAACATGTTTACATGTTACATGTCGCAATACTTATGCAAGTTGAAAAGCAACTGTTCTTATTCTTATGATGGGAATAAAATATAGTATAATATTATTTATTCTAAAAGTTTTCTTAGACTTGTCATCGCCTTTAAAATTAATTTCTCACCGGGAAAAAGATTTTGAAAACATCGAACAAGTAAAGCACCTTGAGGTAATCTTCGTCAAATTTTGTTAAAATTAAGTTTTAAATTTACTTTAAAATTCCACTTCTGTTGTAATAACTATATAAATATTTTTTAAGCAAACACTGATCGACAAATGTTCAGAAATAAATGAACGAAGTGATGTAAATGTCATCATAACAAACTGGACCACGTCTGGAAATTGTTTCTTTAAATCACAATTCAAGCCAATATATTTAGTCGGCGTCGAAGGTACAGATAATTTAACCTATTATGAATCAAGGCCGAAACATTATTTAACATATCCTTCAAAAATATCTGTGAAATCATTACCAGCCACCAAAATTATCATTGTGGAAATTGCCAAAAGTTCTATAGAATTAATATTGCTCAAGCTGAAGAATACTGTACTTTGGAATATTCACGGTCATTTTTTAATTAAGAATATACAAACTGTAAACAGTTGCGAATACGTACATACTCTTTTCAAATTAATTTGGAAATTTAACATCATATCCGTAATATTTTTCTGTCGCGATTTGATATCCGGAATTCGTTTATATACGTTTAATCCTTATTCAACGTACGCTCCAAAGTTTTGGAAAAAGATAATTAAATATAAAACCCATGAAGACGGCAGATTTTTAACAATATTTGCAAATAATCAATCGAAATTAGGTAAGTTTAGACAAATATGGACACATCTAGTTTCTAATATACGTATATTAACAAATCGAACATTAACAGACACACCATCCATATGCAAAGATATTTGGTACGATAAAACAGAAGATTTACTAGATTATCCTGTACGAATTGCCGTATCTAATCTGACTTACCCAGCAGATTCATCAACACCTTTTGGAAGAACTGGCGAGACGCTAGTTTACGAAACGGGAAAAAATTATATGATTCCCATTTGGGAAAAACTGAGAGCTAATTTTACGTTTGTAAATTTTTCGGAAGAAAATTTCGGCGAAATCGATATTAGCGACGATATCCCGAATGGTATAGTGGCCGACGTATTAAACGGCGAATACGAAGCTTTGGGATCCGAAGATTACCAGCAGGGGCTTTGGCGAAATGAAATAAATACTTTTATAAAATCAGATTTATGCTTTATTACAAATACGAAGGACTTGTTGATTTTTCAACATTTTCTGAGAGTATTTCCCTATGGAGTAATCTTGAGCTTTTTGATTTGCTTTATAATGACTAGTATACTTTTTTCACGATTGTTAAAAATAGAATGTATAAAAATGGCAATGGACACCGTGCGAGGGTGTCTAAATGTACCGATGATGCACCTACCAAAATCTGTAAATCTAATCAGTATAACCATGCTATCCTTTATTTTTTGCTGCACGATCGTCAATTTTTACGCTCAGTCGCAGTTAAATGCCATGTTCATCACTGTGAGAGAAGAAGCTGATGAAGTCGACCCAAATGAATTGATAAAAAATGGTTACGCCGTTCATTTAAGTCGTTTGTACAGACAGTTCTATCAGGATTCCCTTGGAAATTACACTTCGAAAGACGTCGATTTATTGAGTTGCTTGGAGTTGTTAAAGGAAAATCCGAAACTGGCCTGTGTAGACGATTGCACGATTATCAGATATGTCATAAACGATACTGAGTTCCAAATTATGCGGGATAAGCTTTTCGACAGATTTGACATACTGTTGTTGCGCGACGACTCGCCTTTGTACTACACTGTGAGAAATATTTACGTCAGGTTATTTCAGCATGGTATTATTAAATATTGGTACGATAAGGATAAAGAGATGAATTATAGAAAATCTGGAGAAAAGGTTTTGAAAAGTATAAGTATTCACCAATTGAGGAATGCTTTTCGACTTTTACTAATCGCACACGTTTTTAATATATTCATATTCCTTATAGAGATTAAATTTAAATTAGATTTATGTTTGCAAAAATTGTAAGCTAAATAATAGCTTTGGCTTTATAAAATATAATTATTACATAATTATGTTTTATAAACATTAATTATATAAAACGTTGATGCATGTCGAGTAATTGGTTTCTTTGACAGTTTTTTATAAAGTAAGATATGTAAAAAGCATTTTAATTTTTCAACTCGATTAACAGGATTCTTTTAGTTCAAATTCAATTTTTTTAAATGCGTAGAAACGTACAATCTTAATGAGAACTAAGTAATGAACGTGAACATAATTTCACGTTAAAAATCGTTATTATCTTTTTTTGAAATCTGAACTTACATTAATGAAATTAAAGTTAGTTTTCCGTTCAGAAAGGTATGTTTTGTCACAGTGTTAAGATATTTAGAGAAAATTTGAGAAAAGCACATTTATAACGTTAAATGTATTTACTCATATTCCGACACACAAATTGTTTCATGGGAATGAATAAAAATTTAATGTAAATATGAAAAGTAAAAAGTTTGGTATAATACATTTTCTGATCATCGCATTATATATTAAAGCTTCTTATAATCTATTATTGAAAATTAAAAATGACTCGAATATCACAGATTTAGTGAAAGAAATTGAGGTAATTTGTATAAAAGTTTTATTAAAATATTATATGATATTAATTAATCTTTACAATATTTAAAATTTATAAATTTCATTTAATTTTATTTTTCAGTTGATATTAATTAATGAGTGTTCATTTGATCAAAAATTGCATGTTATAATACAAAACTGGAATGTCTATAGAGATGACTATTTAATTAAATGGTTAAATCAAAATATAATTTTACTAAGAATGAAGGAAACAAACTATTTTGAAATTTTCGAGTCAAAAGTATATAATTACGAAATTGCCAATGATCATCATAAATATAAACCAAATGTACTTCCCGCGAAAAAGTTTATCATAGTTGAATTCGACGAAAAATCTTTGAAACTGATTTTAAGTACACTAAAAAAGTCCATTTGGTGGAATGTTTATGGCCATTTTATAATAAAAAATGTTCAGTCAATAAATAGTTGCACTTCAGCGCACGCTGTTTTGAAAATAATGTGGGAGTTTAACATTTTATCAGCAATTTTTGTATGTCATGATCAGATTTATGGAATTTGCATGTACACTTATAATCCGTATTCTAAGCTTTCTCCGAAATTTTGGAAAAAGGTTTCATCGTTTAATCAAGTAAATGAGACCTCTTCGTTTACGGTATTCACTCACGTACTTTTAAAAAACGGTAAGAAAAATATCTGCTAAATCTTTTTAAAAGACAACACCTTTTTTTTTATAAAATAGTATTAAAAAAATAACTTGTCACTCGTCTGCAGATTTATCAACGAAATGTCAAGATATCTGGTTCGACAAAACAAAGGATCTGTCAAAGTATTCTCTACAAATTGCAACATCAAATCTTAGTTATTATCGATTAGACGTAGAACCGTCCGAGAGTTCTAAAATTGCTGTTTACGAAACTGGCCGACAATATACGAAGCTGATTTGTGAGAAATTGAATGCTGATTGCAAATTCATATATTTTTCAGAAGACGAGTTTGGTGAAATCATGCAGGACAGAATATCTGGTGTAGAAGCCGATGTTATAGAAGGTAAATACGAACTTTTAGCATCAGAGGATTACCAGTTAGGATTATGGAAAAATGAAATAAATTTATACAAAATTTCTGGAATATGTCTAGTGCTAAATAAGCGATTGATATCTGTTATGGATCATTTGCTCTTAGTCTTTCCATGGAATGTACAGTCCAAATGTTTAGTTTCCTTCCTATTAGTCGTTATAGTTGGTGCACACTTATTAAAAACGACCTATTTAAAAATATCAATGGATGCCTTCCGAGTATTTCTTGGTGTTGGTATGAAATGCCGACCGAAAAACAAATGGCACGGTATAATACTCCTCCATTTTATTTTGCCAATGATGGTTGTAACGACTTATATGCAGAGTCAATTAAGTGCTATGCTTGTTCCCGTAGAATTAGATGGAGAACTTAATTTGAATCATCTATTTGCTGATGGCTACACTGTATGCGTAAGCGAGAAAAGAAAAGAACTTTTTCCAACTATCGATTCGAACTACTCTTACAAATATGTGCAACTATTGACCTCATGTCTACTACTAATGAGAAAAAACGATCGTTTCGCCTGCCTATGTGATTGCGATTTTCTAAACTACATTGTAAATAAAAACAGCAAAATGGAAATAAGAAGAAATGCAGAACTTGGTAGACATGACGTTTTCCTCATACGAGATGATTCGCCTTTGCACATCCCTATACAAGATATTTATGGTAGATTGTTTCAACATGGTATAATCGATTATGTTTCTGAAATGGATAAATTGAAGAATCAAAAACCCGAGGATAATATTTTTCATAAAATATCTATGCACCAGTTACGATTCGCTTTTTATTTCATCGTGATTGCACACCATTTCAATGTACTAGTATTCTTTGCCGAGATAAGTGTCTACAACTTGAGTTATGTTTTGCAAATAATTTCAACATTTATTGGTAAATTAATGCATTACTTAAGGAGGTGTTTTAACAATTTTATGTATTAGTAAGATAATTGATGTCACGTGTTTTATGTAATCGTTATCACTGTTAAATAAATAAAACGTTGATTGCAAGCGATGAATTTATTGACGTATAAGCTTTAAATAATAAAAATAATCTTCATCAGTCGGAGAGGAGCAGAAAAATATGCAATATGATTCGATTATTATTTCGAATATTCTGAAGATTTTTAGAAAGAGATATTATTAACTGTTATTACACGATACAAAAATATAATTGTGCCCGAGTTTTTAAAACAATGAGCCATTGACAGTGCCGAGGAGGCTCATATCTCGAAATTCATTACCATCCCCACTTAAAATAAAGTGCTCAAAATAACTCTCGAAATATAAAAGCCTCGTTAATAATTCATCCGGCGCTGCACTTAAATCGCTTATATTTTCGTTCGCGCGCGGCGCGGAACGTCGCTAATAATTCGTCGAATTTCCGCCTACGAAAACCGCGGAGGCATAAAAAACTCGCGCTGCACTTCTCCGATAAATAATTCATGAGTCGAGGATGAGCGGCTCGCGGAACCCGCGGATCCTCTCCTCCTCCTCTCGGCTCTAATTGAGAATTCCGCGAGATGCGTCGCGCGCAAAGTTGAATCACGACTAAAACGACGGAGCGGAGATTTCACAGTCCGCCGACGGAGCTGTTGTAAAGCTGTCAACGACTTGGCGATTTCTGTCGATTCCGTTCCCTTCCTCTTTTGCATTCCCCGGCATTTATTTGTTCTGCGGTCGCTTAGTCATCGACGGCGCGGACGTGCTACAAATCCCTAATTTTATGGGCGCTGTTTTTATTTTTTTTTCCTTTTTTTAAACGCGATTCCACGTGGCGTAATGCCTTTTCCATGTGAAATTACAAGGAGAGGAGATTCAGAAGTTAGTTTTAAGTAATGTTAAATTCTGGAAATTATGAGCGAGCCGGAGGAATGTGGACCGTAAGGAACTTTGTTGAAACTTTTGAAGTAGTCTTTTATCATCTAATTAGGAAAATGGAAATGTGTGTAAGTCTTTTTTATTAAGATTTTCCGAGGCATTAACTTATTATTTGCAAAGTTTATATTCGAAATTCAGTAATTGGATAATAAGAAACTCCCGTGAAATGTGCTCTAAAGATACAAAAAAGCGAACACTTTTAATTTTGAAAGGATGACTTGAAGGATTACATCTTCTCAAAGTTTTAGAGACGATAGAAAATTTTATCGAAGTTTGCAAGATCATCAAATAATTACGTAAAATTTAATAAAATTTCTTCTCTCATTAACTTACATCTTCGTAAGATTTCATTGACCTTCTTTTCTCCCCAAACTTTTCTTCCGAAAACATTGAAATCGCAAAAACAGCCCTCTAATTCGACCCGAACGAAGCCATTAGCGCGCCCTGCCGCGAAAAATGAATCCAATCGCCAGTCGCCAGGATCGGAACGTCATCCCCGCATCTGTCAGCTAAAATAGCCGATCCGCTGCACTTGAACTCTCTCTCTCTCTCTTTCCCACCCGTCGACGTTTATAACCTCCTCCTAAAAAAAAAAAAAACAAGAACTATTCGCGCTTCGCAAACAGATCACGAGGATCCTCGCTCGGCTCGCCTCGGAAATAGAAATGGTTTCATTAAAAATGAAGGCTCGCCCCCGGAGGCGCCTGATTATTATAGCCCGTTAACATATCGGACATACAATCGATACCATGTGACAGTATAGCTCTCTCGGCGCGCGGCTCGGATGTTTACCCGCGCGGGCTATACGCTCGCCGCGCACAATGCGTCGTTAGGCGGGCTGCGCTTGACGCGCGACTGTGATTTATCGAGGGCTGTTATTTTTACGAGGACTCGACGGAACAGAGGCGGCCGACGAGGTTATTGGCAGCTGACGATTTTATAAATAGTTGCGTTTTATTCGCGCGCGGGACTCTTGATTGGAGAAAGCGCGGCGACGAGAGGTGACGGATGCCGAGGCGAGGATTTTATTAACGTTACGCGGAGCTTGCGGAATGGGCCAATTTGCAGCGCCGCGGGGAGGATTTGTTTTAATAATTAATTAATGGGCGAACGATTTGTCTTGGTGATCTGTGTTTACGTTACGTTTACGTCCAACGCTTGATTAACGTTCTGTTTTATAGGGAGTTATTAAGATATTTTATTAGAGATTGATTGCAAGATTCAATTAATATCTGAGTTTTCTGAAAGGCGTTTACGTCGGAAGTAATAAAGAGTAGAAAAAATTCTACTTTAATTGCGAGTTTTATTTTTTAATTTAAAAGTCCGAGGCCGCAAGAGAAAGTAATATCGCGTATTGGATAACAGATGCTCTCTTCCAATTTCAGCAAACACAACATATAGAAATTGATGTTTTTTGTACAAAGAACAGAGTTTAAAAATTAAATTAATAAATATTTATTAAGTACAGAGCAATTTTACAAATAACGAAGTTTATCGTTCTGGCTGGTTTAAAGTTTATTACATTATTAACCCTCCTGCGCATTTGATAGCTATAGCATGTACGCGGGAAACACGTACAGTTCGGATTTCGTCCTGGCAGAGTGCACGGGGCTTAACAATGATACAAAATTTCAATTGTTCTCGGTGAACGTTCTTGGGAAATAATTTAGCACTTATCTTTAAATAATCGATCGGTTGAAAAATTATACGTTGAATAATGTTTCGATGGCTTATATTAATGACGTATTATTAAATACTCTATACTCCGCTCAATATCTAGTTAATCTCTAATCATTTCCGAACAGTCAATTAATCCCGGTACTTTATTTACTCATTTTACAAATTTCAATTATTCCTCTCATTTTCATTACCTTTTGGTTGCTAAAAAATTAGCCATTTTCTAATTCGTCAATCAGAATTCTCATATTTTCAAACATCAATCGAGAATTGCTCAATTCCCGCAGTATAATTAAATCTCCGCGAAAATAGAGACTCAGCTGCTTTCCCGCTCCGAAAATAGCAAAACACACCGCGAGGTCCTGCAGACGCTTCGAGAACGTTATCCTCGAGCGAGGAAGGCGCTTGTCGGTCGCCCCCCCGAGAGAAGCCAGCAGCACGAAAATAAAAGAGAACAAAGAAAGAAAAGAACGAGAGAGAGAGAGAGAGAGAGAGAGAGAGCAGAGGAAGGAGAAGGAAGACGGAATCGGGGTCAGGGTCGACGAGCGGCCCGGGATGCTTCTCACCTATACCAAGAGGCTCGGATGTAATTTACCGTTACTCGCGGCTCGCACAGCCGCCTGGTGCGTAGGTACGCGGAGAGCGGACGGGGCGGGTCACGTGATCGCGCGTGGGAAAAAACTGTATCTCGCTCTCACTGGGTCAACGATCCGGCGGCTCGATCGCGCGCTCGACGGAAGCTCTCTCCCGTTCGGGGCTTTTGTTCGGGAGCTTTTTTCGCGAGCGAGCGCGGAATTTTTGTCGCGCCGCGACGGATTTTTGATCGGGAATTTTTTTCGGGCGCATATAGCGACGCGGAGCTGCGCGGACTGCGAAAGTAGACACACCTTTTGTTCGGGGATTTTGAATCGAGATCGAAGGGTTTGCAAAGAGGATTTTCTGGGGGGGCTTTCGGGGTACTGTTAATAATGGGTTGTAAATATATATGGAGGTAATTATCGGGTGCGAATAGTGGTTGACGGGTGTATTGATCAAATATTGGTCTGATATTAATGTTTTGTACGATGGATATAGGTTGCGAATGCGTATAGTGAATTGATAAAATTGTAAAGAATTCGAATTCTGTTAAATGATGAAATATAATTCTAGTAATATTTTTCTTGGTAATAAACAATTACAATTAGTTTTTTTCACGAAAAAATTTGCGACTTACTTTGTGTGATTATTCATTCGTAAATGATCAAGAATGCAAATGCAGGCAGAATTAGAATTTCCTACATAAAGGCGTTGCTCCTTACGTAAATAAATTCAAGATCAAACCCCGTTGTTCATAAAGAGAATAAAAAATGAACATATTATATAATTTAAAAAGATTAGAACAATCTCAGCTAAAATTACTATCGTTAGTACTTTAAACTCCAAGTTTGAACAGAAGAGTCCCGAAGAAGTATATTGATTGACTTCATTTATTCATGTCTCGGTACAAGATTCTTCTAATAAACTGCTCACGATGAGTCAGACACACTTGGCGCGATTCATCGATAAAGCCAATAATAATTGTGCACTCGGTTTGCAACCAGGAACAAGTCTAAATTAATGCTGAAATGGTAGTTTTTCTGTTCTGTTGATGAAATAAATTTCTTGATGATTGATTATACAACAAACACTGCCACAATAAGAAAAAAAGTGCAAATTGCAGGCAACACGGTAGCGAAGAAGTTTTGTCTGTCATTGATGAATTTTTTGAAGTTCGGTGAACATAAATTATAAAAGTCCCCGATGGTAAAACATTTAGCGCTTTATTAGCTTATTAAAAAAAATTGTAACAGCCAAACAGTTTGTTATACGTATGCGTAGATACCATCTAAAAAACTGTAGTAAAAGAGGCAGGTTATTAAAAAAATAATACAAGAAATTTTGAAGAACGAAGTTTTACGATATTCTTTGCAACGCTTTTTGTCGTCGACTTCTTTTTAAACTTTTTGTAGTTTTAGAATGCAAATGTTTTTAAAATTAAGTTCACTGCATCAGCTGTTTGACTTGGGAATTACGCAAAAAATCAAATTCTTCCCTCTTTTTCTATATGATTTAAACAGGTTTTTTTACCGGAAGTGTGTAGCTCGGTGATACTAGTTTATTTTTAACTAATGAAATTAGTTAACATTTAATATTTAAACTGACGGAACTTGAAAATATTTTGCCAGGGATGATTTGTTGCAGTTTGAGATATGTGGTTACTTAATACGCAATTTTGTGTCATCGTGAAATGAAAGAATACAATTCCCGGTGTTTGTAATATATTTTATTTTATTAGAAAAAAGTTGCATTCGTTTAAATAAAATTGTTTTGCAATTAGTTTTGACGAATATATTATGCAGTTAAAATTTTAAATAAGTGTAATATTGGGAAGCATAACCTTTTTCTGAATACGAAGAGGTTTTCTAAGAAGATTTAAAGCATTAACAATTATTTTTCAAAAAGATGGACGGCACAATATTACAGTTCCGTGCGTGCATGCGCAAATAGTCTGCATTTGCTAATTATTAAAGATCTTTAAATTACGGCGATTGTACTATTTTCCTATTACGTTTAGTGATTCGGCACATTTTTAATGATTAAACTGAACTTCTTTGAGAGGTTTCGTTACCTTGCTAAACGCGCGGTTGCCGCCCATTTTTTTGTAATTTGATTATTTCATTTCATAATGCATCATTATTCGTTACTACGTCTTTTCTGGAAATCGTTTGAGAAAAAGGAAAACTTTGCGAATTATGAAATTTCTCATTTTGCGAATATCGCCTTTTAAAATTTATCAAAGATTTTTACGAAAGGAAAAAAAACTATTTTCAAGATGAATTGAACAATAATTTGCTTCTGAATAAAAATTTTTTCAATTAGTTTTTCTGTAGACCAAACCAAGAATATTGTTAAATTGATTTTTTCATATACGTTAATCACTTTCTCCATAACAATTAATGTAATCATTAATTTACGCCTGTGAAGGCTAATCGATTACTAATTGATTGTGAAATAAATTAGTAGTTAAGCGTACCGGGAGCGGCACGTTAAACAAAAGTTTCTTCGAAACTTAAACACGAATTTTGTAAGAACTTATGAACTTCTTCAATTAATAGTTTTTCTTTGAGTATACATATATTTAATGTTCTAACGTAGATTAAGTACCAAAACTTTTCAAAATTCTCCATTAATCCAGGTATTTTATTACAATAATTTAATTGACCTGCAGTTGCAGATAATTAATTTTACAACTCATCATCCAATCCGAGATAGAAATTCGTCCTGGAAAGTATAAACGAAGCTGCAAAAACACTTTAAATTATTCAAGAGGCAGCGAAATTTATATTTTAAAACGAAAGTCAATGTTGTCGGAGCGCCATCGAGTAGCAAAAAAAGGCATCATCCGTTCGAGCAGTCAATTTAATGAGCGCCCACGACCAATCTCTACACTTCGCGTCGAAATTTCTCTCTCTCTCTCCACGCACACAATGCCGAAATTAGCGAAGCATTCCGCTCGATCCCCGAGCCTCGCTCGCGCCCAAGAGAGCACAATAATTTCGCCCGCTTCAAGTATATATACGCGATTGCAAAAGCCAATTATCAGCCTTGCCTTGCCGCGCGGGTCCTTCGCGCCGGTCGCGATTTCGAAGGAAAGTTCTTAGAAGGCGGCGCGTTACGCGCGAGGAAAGCAAGCGGCTGCGCCGGCCGCCCGGACGTTTAGCACCTCGCCGATCGATGACATAATGCTCGAGGTTCGCCTCTCTTCTTTCGACGAGAGGCCTGGCGCAACGCTCGATCGCGCGTGCCTCCGAATCGGCCCGCGGGCACCGGCAGCCGCGCGGTCTACGACAATACTGTTAGGCGGCGCGCCGGACGCACACACCGTAAGGTCGACTTGCTGTAATCGGCGTTTTTGGGCTCGGATCGTTTTGGTTTTAAAGTGGAGCGCGACGCCTGGATTTTCAATTGGATATTGAGCAAGGAGTCCTCGGGGTTATATCGATTGACGGTTGTATTTTCAGCTTTGGGAAATACGTCGTTTGATCGCGGCAAAAAAAAAGCGGTCGACTGTTCGAGTTTTTGAGCGATATGGGACTGCGACGGTGCGATTGCGTACGAGTCCGAGGAAATTAGAGTTTAATGCATACGCACCGAGTCAAATTAGCTGATTATATAATTAATTATTTTTTTTGCGAGCGTGCATTGAAAAAAATTGTAATAAAACACAGTCTGACGGAATTGAGGTGTAGTAAATTTTTTTAATAATCGGATCTAATTTTGTAGCGTGACTTTTGGAAATTTTTTTTTCGGGAAACGAAGTCGCGTTGTTATTTTCACATGAATGGTTTAAACCGTATAAACAGGAAAAGTTAATTAATCTTAACGCTGATCTTTACTTTATTGTTTCCGCATAGCTTTAATAGTGCAAAACTTCTTAATTGTTTAAAAAATGCAAGTCATGAGGAAAGGACCGGCGTTGGGAAAACATAAAAATAAACTTGTCGCATAACAAACTTTGAGGTTCTTTTTAAACCACCTGACGCGTCACAGATGCTCTGCGAGCAGAATTTTATCCATGTAGACATATTTAGCTGTCGAATGTAACTAAAAGAGGAACAGTTACTTACTTTTCTGAGTGGACCATTGAAAAAGTACTAAAATTAAAAGGATAATATGTGCAAGATAAAAGACAAACATTCGGCGAAATAAAAAATGACCACTAAACTAACATTTGGCTAGGAATTAAATAAACAGTCTCCCAATCGAATCGAAAATCTCTACGAAACCTCGCGAAGCCTATAAAAGCAACGCGTTCAACGAGCAATTCAAAAAGTGAAATTCCCCAATAGGCCAAAGACACTTGTCTCCCTCTTCCTCCTCGATCGTTACATAAACTCTCCCGGGCTGCACTTGAGAACGGTAATAAATAAACTCTCCGCGTTCCGTCCTCCCATTCGATTTCCCACTCGGCTTTCGGGAAAAGCCTCGGCGCCTATATATCTCGTGAAATCGTGCGGTAATCGAAGGTTGCGCCGCTTGCGCAATCGCTCATAATGACGTTACCGCGCGCGCGGCGCGCGTTATCGCAACTCCCGCGAGAGAGCGATTGAAAAATTACCCGGCGCGCGAGTACCCGAGGATTCGCGGGTTATGGGACGCCGAAAGTTTTCAATTGTGATTGCCGCGCGGCGCGCGCTCCGGGAGTTTTTGCCGCCGCCGCCGCCGCCGCCGAGATCGGTATGCCTAAATCGTACAGCCGACGAGGCTTTACGTAACGTTCTAGAAGAAATGGGAGAGAGAGAGGCGAGAAGTCTTTCGTGAGAGATGCTGATTCAGGACTTGTTGATTTTGGAATAAAGTTCGTGGCAGACGGTTTTTTGGTGCAATTTACATCCGCCCGCTGATTAATATTTCGTCGAGTTTGATGAAGTAAAGAACTTCTTATTCATATATTTTATTTTGCATTATAGTCAAGTTTATGAATTAAATAATTACATCCTTGACCGCATACGTTTAAATGAACGGAAAATCGAAAAAGTTTTAGCTGCTCGTACAGTTCACGATCGCCCCACCAACTTACGCTGGCAAATAAAAGAAGAAGCTAAAAAGATCGTAATGCCATCATTTTCCTCGGAGAGGATATTTTATATTTTCAGAATATTGTTGAATTAATAAGCCGGTTAACGTTTCTCTTGATAATTTTCAATCGGATTTCATCTTTCTCTGTTACGAGATGCGTTTACAAGCTTTTTGTTCGCCTTTAATGCGATTTAGTTATGAAATTAAATTCGCGAAACCGGGCAAACGCTGTTCTTCTTGCGCGAATCGTTACAATGCACAATAAGGAAATTTAAGCCATAAACATATAATATCTAAAGCATTTAATATTCATTTTAATGCGTTTTGCGACTCGAGCGCATAATCGATTTTCCACTTCCGCTGCGATGATACCGTAGAAATTGTTTCGACCGTAGAATTTAATTTAATAACTTTTTCTGTCCGAACGCAATGCGTCTTAGCTTCTTATTAAATATTTTAATAATACTGCTGCCTGCATAAGATAATTGCATTATTATGTTTTATTGACAGTCTTTTTGAATGTTGTAACTTTACTTGTTTTATCAAATATCGTAACTCTGCATACTAATTGTGATACAAAATAACTGCGTAACAATTCTTTTTATTTTTCTCGGTTATTGTTACAATATTCATCTTAAATTCAATCAATTTGATCAATTCTTTATTTTCAGAAGAGAAGTACGCTTTCTCACTCTACTCGAATGTACCTAACTTTACAGCATTCCACATCGCATTATTACGTTACCAACACTTACTCGAGCAGCCTCACACTTCTCTACAACAATCACTCCGCGGCTCTCCTACTTCCTCCAACCAAAATCCCCCCGCAACGCTCACACAAACACAGAGCGAAAATCGCGGACGCCTGGAAAGCAGCAGCAGCAGCGGCTAATAGAGAATCAAAGCGCGCAGCGACGGTGACGAAGATATATACAATTCTCGCGGCGGCGCTCGCTCGGCCTTGAAAATTCCCCGGAAGCTGGCATCGCGTGTCGGTCCGTCTCGCTTTTCGCGCGGGGAACGCGCTCGTAATTGCCCCACCGAGGAGGTTAATGGAAAATGCACTTTTGCGGCCGGCCGAGGAACGGGACCGAGTCGCGGTCGAGTCGTGTTGTATATAGACGAGGACGGAGGAGGTGAGAAGCCTCTCGAAGGAGCTGACGGTTTTCGGGGACGATATTGAATTGCTAATTTTACGCATCGTTTTTTGCCGCGGAGATTTATAATAGTGCGGGTCGGTGACCTCGCGAGAGAGAGTAACTGTAGTTCGGGGAGGAGACGAATGGCTTTTTGCGAGAATTTTTATACGTCAATTGCAGTAAAAATAGGGGGGGGGGGGGATTTATGACTGCGGTTTTCGGGAGGGATGATTTAAAAATGGTTACAGTGTCGTTTCGAAATAATGGAGTGGGAGTGGTAAATAATTTAATGGGATTTTAATTGAAAATTCAGTGTTTGTGGGTTGGCGATTGATATTGGGGTAAGGACTTCTAAAGTAGGAAGCGAATCGATTTAGGGGCTTTTCATTACATGTCAACTAATGTTCGAAGTTTAACTGCTTTCAGTTTACCAAGTAAAGCATGTCCTTCAGGAACGAAATTAAACTATATTCATTAATCTCGAATTGCAGTACGTTGACTATAATAGTTTTGTTTGATATTCAAATAACGTTACGATTCTACACCTCTGCAAAGTTAGATTTTCTTAATCAAGGAAAAGACAAAGTTACAACGTATTTTCGATAGCATCCTGTATACGAACGTTACAAAAATGTAATATTGCCGCAGAGACATCTTCTCGATAACCGTTAAATCCGAAATATCTTCCTTCCGGCACGTGACGATTTCAAGCTGATACGCGGAAAGCTGGTTTTACGACAATAAATTGGAAAGTCGATTCCGATTACGAACAATGCGTGTAAATATAATGGATCGCCGTATATTGTTGGCGTTGGGAGGGCAATATCAAGGCCGCACACCTTGTTTGTCATTGAAAACGTTTCTCAAAAGAAAATGCTTCTCACTTTTTTATTGTTATGTCGACAAAATTTAATGCAGCATTTAAACACGTGGCTTTTCAAATTTCGACTCGGAACGCCGATGTTGGAATTCGCAGTTTTATTTATTTTATGTAGTTTCTACGTGATTCACCGATCAAATTCACCGATAATAAAAAAAAAAAAGAGGTGGATTTTGAAATCATGCGATTATGTGAATTTGGAATTCATTAATCAACTTTCTAAACATAATAAGAGAAAAAATAATATTGTGCCAACGTAATACCGAGTTTCAAGAAAACTTTCTTCCTCCATTAAATAGAAATTTATTTAATGCCAACCAATTTCTGCTATAATTTGTATACAATAATAACGAAATGACATTTTTATTTAAAAATCTTGCGCGTTAAATATACCCCTTTTTTTTTAAAAAAGCCCCGCTCGTGACATGCAATATCCTTTTTAACTGACAACTGTTCGGCCTGAATTTTTTCTTTTAAGTTTTTTAACGAAAAACATTCATATTCAAGCTAATGAATGTAGTGCTCGCGTTCGTAAACCGCATAAATGCGGCGCATTTCAAAACCAACAAAATAGCAAGGTCTAAGTCAGGTTTAAATTACTACGGCAAATGTTCCCCGTCAGAAGTGACATGTCAGAGTAAATGGTACGGCAAGAGGAAAAATTCACTTTATTCACAAGTACGATCCGAGACTGGCTTGAGTAATATACTAAATACGTTTCTCAATGAAAAATCTTTTGAAAATTACATAGGATTGGTACTGTCATTAGAATACCGATTGGTCGCGCATAAAATTTCGAATCCCGTACAACTCTAATCACCTTTCAACCTCTTAAAAATGAAACACAACTCCAGAGACCATTTCGCTTTCAAAACTCGAGTGACCAACAATCCGTCTGTCCGAGCGGCCCGCCAATATTATAATTCGCTCAAAAACGCGCCGCGGACTCGTACATTATAAAAGAAAGTGAACACTAGGTTAAAACACGCGGCTCGCGCTCGCCGGTGAACGTGCCTCGGCGTATATACGCAACGGTAAATCCGAACTATACCGGTGACTCGCCGCGACTCGCCGCGCTGCGGCCGTACAACTTTTATACTTTAACGATCTCCTTCGTCCGTACTTTAAACTCGACGCCGAAGCGAAGTAATCCAACCGACTCCCCGTTCGTGTGTCTTTCTTCCCCGAACGACCACCGTAGCCATATTCGCCACAAGCACCCGTACCGCGAGCCACTAAAAAAAAAAAAGTCGAGCCCACTCGGGGAGTCGAGGGCCTACCTGCGGCGGCGGGGCTCTCCCCCGGGTGCACCTGGTTCTGCGTCATGATACTGATATCCGCAGCGGCGGTGGACGCGCTCACACACGACGTCGTCCGCACTTTTCGAGGCCGCGAGCGCAACTGGCTCCGACACTTGGCCGCCTCGCTATACCGCGCGATTACGACCCGGAGAACGAGCCGGTAATTGAGGCGAGCCGCGGCTCTAGACGAGCAGCGCGCGCGGGGTTTATTTATTATTTATAAAACGCGCGCGGGCGGGGCTATAGAACGAGCGCGATCGAGGACGCCGACGGAGGTGGCTCTCCTCGGGAAGTTGGGACATTTTCGGCAGAGGTTTTGCTTGTTTTTTTTTTCGTTTTTTTTTTGCGCGGAGTAAGCAGCGGAGTGGAGGAGGAATTTTGTTTTCGGTGGGAGCGTTTGTTTGGAGCGGGTTAATGAGGACTTCGTTGCTTTGAATTAGGAGCAGCTGATGCATCGAATTTTAAAATGGATAAATGCACGGTCGACGGGAGAGTGTGCGAGTTAATGATAATATTTAGAATATGTGGAAAGATGGAGTCTCGAGGGGATGATAAAATATGAAGCGAGTACAGTGGTTTTTAAGGGTATTCAAAATATCATTCAAACTTTTTTTTTTACTTTATTACTGTGTAGGATGTTTTAGTTCATTTTTACGGCAAGATCGACAAAATACTATGATTAATTCAGAAAAATAAGTCAGATCGTTGCCTCGCGTTATTAATCCAAATACTGAAATATGCACAGATAAGAATCGAAATAATTATTAGACTCAGTTTGCGGATAATAGGACTCACACTCCACTGCATAACAATAATTTTTCTACACCTGTATATATATTTCAAATATTTTCCAAAGCTTCGGAACTAAATAAAACATAAAGCCAAAAGAATCAGATCAAAATAAATAAAAATTTGTATCGTCCACATCCGCATTTTTCTTATTTACCATCTTAATCGCAAAAACGAGCGGATCGCAGGCAGGTGCCGCATGCAATTAGCTATAAAATTATACCAATTTGCTTACATAATGGTCTTACAAAATCTGATTTTCATTTACATGATAAAGCTTCGCTTGAACTTGCAAACAAATTTATTAGATAATTAAGGAAATTGTATCGTGCATTTACTCGACATGAATATGCAATACCTGAAAATTTCTACGCTAAAGAGAAGCTAATTTAATCTATATTATTATAAGCTTATTACAAAGCTCCTCTGGGCGATAACGCGAAAATTCTTCGATTTTCAACGTTTCTCCATAAAAAAGGCAGCGCGTCTTTGCCAACGCAAGCAAATTACCATCATCCATTGAAAAATTCCACGAGCCTCTCGGCTTCATGCAACATTTAAACCACTCGCTTCGTGCTCAGAAGACAATAAACACCTGTAATTACAGAACAATTTCAGCTCTCTCGATCAACTTCGAGCCGCCACTCGCGAGGGGACCGAGAAAAACTCGGATACGCTCGCAATCGATCGTAATTACAGCCGGCGACGTCAACGGGGCTTTCCACATTTTCCTCCCTTTCCTCGAGGAGGCCACTTCGACCTTGTTCCGGATTTTTCTGCGTTCCCCGTGCTATCCCTCCCCCCGCCCGCGTCTCGCTCTCCTTCGCGCCGCCGCGCGTATTCACGTCCGATGCAAATTTCACCGGACCATTACTTTCTAGATTCGCCTATTTTTGCCTCTCTCGGCACAATGCGCGCGCGAGAGAGTTTGCGCTTTTGCGCGGCGGCGGCCTTTGTTGCTGCACCTTTGAATCGCGCTTTACGAGCTCGACGCCGGATTTCGGCCTGCCGGGAGATCCCTCGACTCGCCTAAGGAGGATGCTGGCGTAAAGCTTTGCGCCGCGCGGCGATTGTGGTAATCCGATTTTGTTATGGAGGCGGGGTGAGCTTGGAATATTAAATGGCGTCGAGCAGGTTGGTATTTTCACTTTCGCAGCGGTGATAATAGAATGTTTTCTTCGGCCGAAAGAAAGTAGGCGTAGCTTTAAATTATTTTAAGATTTATGTCGAAAACTTAAAACGCTGGATTGAGTCTTTTGGAAGGATTGTAAAATTGACTCTGTACTTTTGCAAATGACTCGTAAAATTTGAATTTCTAAAATCAACGGAGGTATCGTTAAAAGTAGCTTTTTATTATAGTCTTCGCTAAAGTTTCGAACTTTAATTATTAATTTCTATGTTATTGATTCGTATAGCTCTGTGGTTCATTTGATAAAAGTTTTCAGTTTCATGTCTAATAAAGCTACGCTAAGAAATAAAGTTAATCAATAAAGCTCCCTTGATACCTACAAAATATCTGAATTTTTTAAATCTATTACTAAACTGGTAAAAAAAAAGCGGTATTAATAAACTTTCTGTTTATCTTAAGAATAGTTGTAAGAAAGAAAAATATCCTGAACTAGTAGAGTACAAGCAGTTCATTAATTAATAGTTTATATTACTAACGCATTATCGTTTGAAACTGCACTGCTCTTTTTCGGTCTGATTTAAGTGGACGATGGTTTCTAACTTTTATAGATTTTCAGCCAAAATAGTTCTGAAATAAACGATATTACTTTCAGGTAAGAGTGCTTACCCACCGAAATAAAATGTTAACTAAAAAAGTTGGTTCGCTTTCAACGAGGATGTAGCTTAGAATTATTATTTAAATAGTTTCCTAATTTTCTAGCACGCAGTACAATATTATTAAAAATAAAAGTATATGCATTACGCATGAAAATTACAAGCATCTAGAGATTTCATGAAAATGTTATACGCGAAATTTTTTTTAGCTGATAATATAAATACCAAGCAGCGAATTGAAAATGTTTTTTAATGTTTCCTTGCAAAACTTCAGCAGCTACTGCTATAACAGCTTACCATTACTGCGTAATCACAATGCCTTTTGAACATCTAAAATTCCCTTTCTGCCCGATTTTACGTTACACGACACTAACACAGTTCACGTTACACAGGGCAGACAGAAGTATTAAAAGTGCTACCTTAAACTAATGACTCCACCTTACTTTCAGAAGCTACAAGATGAATCGGAATACGTCGCACCATAACAAAAAGCACGACCGACGAATGAAATCCTTAAAAAAAAATTCGAGCAGCAGAATCGTCGACACCCAAAATCATCTTCGCACAGACGACTAATCCCCCAATGTTTACATCCTTAAAAGCCGAATCATCGCCAGCAGGCCGTAAACCGTCAACACTGTGCCTCGTCTCCATTGTAATCAAATATTCAGTCAGTCCCTTGCTTCTCGTCGCCGCGAAATTCCGCTCTCTCGCGAAACTCGCGTCGCGTTCCACATTTTTTTTTTTTATTTTAAGGCGACGCGGATTGATCGCGCGGGGTTGATAACGACGAGAAAGTGCTAGGAGAAAAGGGGCACGAGAGAGGAAAAAAACCGAGAGTCGCGCCGCCCGGCGAAATTCCATTATCATACGCGCGACTTCGCAATTTTTGCGTCCACTTTCCTCGCGCGCTGCTCTCTCGCGGCTTGCCTTTTTATTTCCGCCGCTGATGATCCACGGCCCGAAATGGTATTTCAAGTAGACGCGGACTGCAATTACGGCTGCGCAACGAGGATCGGTGAGTGTGTGCTCGCATGTTGGTTTTCTCCTCTACCTGCGCTTTTTTTTTTTCCACCTGGCCTTTTTTTTTCCACGTTTTTGCAAGTAGGCGGATTTGCGCGCGCGCGGCGCGCGCTCGAGCGAAATTGAGCTTGACTTTATTCAGCGGCGGACTTTAATTTCAAAGACCGTTTTGTGTGTACAACGATGCTCGCGGCCGAGGGTTCGTAATTATAATGCATACGCGTGGAATTTTAATGCTAAATTTGGGAATTAATTATCGCAGATACGCTTTCGGATTAAAGCATATTGTATAGACAATATTTTATAATACCTAGGATTTAAGTAAATTATTTGATAAAAACACAGACGATAACATTGGGTCATTCAACGATAATTTCCAACGGACAATGATAAGTTTATCAACGAGCAGTTTTTTTTTTTTTTTTTTTTTTTTTTGGAACATGAAAAGTCATAAAGTCATAGAGCGCGGCGTATGCTGTAAAATCTGCGATAATCAATTTTTTACGATTTGGTCTTCTGTAGTACGAGTAAAAAACATTACTGCGAGTATAAAATGCAGGAAAACAACGTGGTACGTGAATAATGAGGTATTTAAAAAGTTGTGAAAATATTTAAAAAAACAAAGCGTTTTAAGCGTTTTATAGAGTTGGTGTTTAAATGATTTACTTAAATAAATAAGAATTAAGTAATAATTGATAAATAAATGACTTAATCACTTGATTAAACTTCGCAACCAAATAAAAACAACAATTCGTACTGAAAGTTTTCTCACATAAATCGCCGGAAGATTTAACTCTCATTCAAATTTTTTTTTCTATTTTCATTTAAATTCTAGAGAGCGAACAACTTAAATTTTTAGTTTTTTATCTCAAAGTTTTTTCACTTTAAAAACAGAATATGCAATATTTTCTAACTTAACTGCTTGAAACTTTACAAACACTCCGCTTTTTTTTTCAAGCAGAAAAGAGTAATTTCGCGCGAAAATTATGATCCGCGTTTTATAAATCTTTTGAGAAAAAAAAATGAGTTTCTCTCCATAAAGATTCACTTAATCAATAAGTAGAGCATATTAAAACGCAGTAACCACTTCGCGTTCAAAGATTCGTGCGCTCAGGTTTTAAAAAGTTTTAAGCCGACTTTGCTAACACGATCTAAAATTCGACAAGCTTAATTAAACATTCCTTCGTATACGTTTATTATGTTATGCTTCATAAGCTCAAAACTTCAGTTTGAATTGTAACAGGCTACGTAAACAATTGTAAATGTATAATACACTTCACATTCACTTATTCAACGTCGTACAAATATTTCGACATTTCAAAACAGCAGCTATACTTTTTAATCTCAACGCATTCCAATTATACAATATTGACAGTTAACAAAGGTCAAAATACATAATAATTGAAAACATTCCGATATCCGTCCCCCTTCCAACAGTAACTTAATAAAACAATTCGAACTTGTCAATTTAGCCTACCCATTTTAATACTGTCCGTCACAAAATACTCTCGAGTACCACAGCAGACCCACGATCGTAAACCCGTCGAAATCGCCCGAAAACCCTTACCTTTCAGCCCCCCTTTCAGCATCAACGAAACTTCCCTCCAAAATCCCCGAGCAACCTCTTTCTCAACGTCCAGCTAGCGAGTGAAAAAGAAAGCTCCCGAAACGACCATAGCTCGCCCATTTGTTCCTCTCTCCAAGCTCTCCACTCGATCCTTACATAATTTTCGGGGGGAGGGATATATCTCACCTGCGATCAGCCTCCTCGGATCTTCCTCTTTTTATCAAGCTCGCCGCGGGACGGCCGACTGTACATATATATATATATATAAAAAGAATTTCTTCTCTGGCTGTTTTTACTTTCCCTCGGGGCCGAAATAGGACTCTCGAGCGGCACTATCGCGCACGCGCGTGATCCGACAGCACAATTCGAATCGAAATCGAACACGGCGGCGCGACTCCGTCCTTTTTTTTTCTGTTCGATCGGAGATCAACGATCAGCGGCTTCGTCCACCTTTTTCCTCGCTTTTCGCGGCTGCGGGCGGGTTCATTGACTCGCTCCGAGCGCAGCGGGAGTCATCTCGATCGGCCGCCGCATCCGATATATTATCTCTTCGAATTCGAGCGTGAAATAGAGAAGCGAGGAGGCAAAAAGCAGGGCCCGCGTGTTATGTACCTTTTCGAAGCTCGCTTATTCCCCCGCAGAAGAGCTCCTCGTCCGCCGTTCGTCCGTAAGCCCGACCGATTTCTTCGAAGCCTGCTGCTGCTGCTGCTGCTGCGTCCTCCAACGGCGCACTCGAATCACCAGACGATTTTCTTAATGGGGCATCAGGTCACACGAAAATACAATATCCCTGGCTTCCTTCCTTTGATCATCCGCACTCGGAGCCGATATATTATCCAGGCGGGCGCGACCGTTAGTCCCCGAGCGACAAAACACTCCAGCCGACGATTCGCGCGGCACAGATTCCACTTCCTCGGCTCTCTTCCCGCTTCCTCTCTCGCTCCTGAATCGGTCGTCGCGACCTGGTGCCTGCTCTGCCGATACCGAGACTGACTGTGCGCCTCGACGTCCGACACCGAATCGCTCTCTCGCGCCACGGGCCCCGAAGCCGCCGACGAGAGCTCGACGGAGCAGTGGGGGCAGTTTAGGTGCACGCGGACGCGCGCCGCGGACCTCCTTTCACGAGCGGGAATCCGCGGGAACGGTGTGAGTGAGCAGAGAGAGAGAGAGAGAGAGAGAGAGAGAGGGATACGGTGCTGATGTCCGGCGCGAAGAGGCTTTTTGGGGATCGATCGGATGAAAACGAAGCGAGTGATTTGCTGTTTGGCAGTTTTTGCAGAGGCGCGGATTGAATGGGCTCGAGGATCGTGGATGCGCCGCTGAAAGGATTTCTTTCGGGCGCAAAATTGCTTTTGGGTGAAAAAATATTTGTGAATTTGTACAGAGCTGCGGGAGTGCTTTGCGGGACTGAAAAATAAGCGCTATTCGGCGAGGGCAAAACGTATATTTTTTTAAGACACTATACTATTTAACGTTTTGGAGTCGGGAAGAAGGAAGGCCGTCTGTTTGAATTGTAAAAGTTTATGCGCGCGGTAAAACTACTTTAGAAAAAAAAGAAGATATTTTATTTCCGATGAAAAATATAAAATTTTACCGAGGGCCGTTTCGTTTACGGCGAAATATAAACTTTTGCGTAACGAAACAAAGTTTAATTTTGGCCTGCGGAGTCGCTGAATTCAATTTGTAATCAGAGCCGCGGCGTTTTAAGATGAAACGACTGCAAATAAGCACCGTCCTTTTATCAAAACCTCCTTTGATCCTCTGAGAAACAGTGAATGCCACCTGCATACAGACGACGTCGTTCCCCGGGAAGATACAGACTTATACAGCATTTATTCGCCGCTGCGGAGCAAGGCAACAACTTTAACTCGTCCCTTTGATGAAACGCACCGTTATAAAGAAATTCGGATCCTGGAACTCGAACTATTTGAATTCCGAAACTTTTTCCCGGGAATGTAAAAAAATACAAAACTAGAACTCTTCTTGCAAAGCCTCTATAATCATCGCTCCGGTCGATTATGGTTTGCGTGCCGTAAATTACAAAATGCAACGCGATGGCGGCCGTCCTTTTTACCGCCGTCACCTGCATTTATTGTACGTAATACAGATCGTACACTCATCAGCCCGGCTTTGCCTTTCGAAATTGGCTTGTGCCCCGTCGCGACTATAAACCCCAAGCTGCGGTAATAACAATTCAATACAGCGTGCATACATACATATCAATTACGTCATCAAACGTCGGATATATAATACCTGTACATTAATTTATCTATAAACTAAATGTAATCGCCGCCATAAGGGCTTCGAGCCTAATCCGTGCCGAAGCGGAATTTAATACGGAGCTATTATGGATGCTTGCGTTTATAATTAAATCGCGGAAAGGCTGAAAAGGGGGGAGGGCTTTCAACCCTTTGAGACGAGAGAGTCTTTGAAAAGTATAAGCTGCCTTTCTGAGTCGCGCGAGTGGAATGCAGCTTCATTTATTATTATTCAAGATAACAATAATATTGTATTGAAATCGCGGCTGCACTTTCATCGCGGCCATAATTTAAGGCGTACTTGCCGAGCGCTTACGTTTAATAAGGCGCATCGCACAATACTTTGCTTGTAAAGTGCTTCTCGGGAGATTCTCGTAACGAAGAATAAAGTACTCAAAGAAGTTCGGTTGAAAGCCCCCTTTTCACATTTTTTGAATGTATAAAAATTGAAATTTAATCGTGAAATCATTATTATGAATACTTTATTTTACAATGAAAATTTAATCTATTGTAATATTGAGAAAAACAATTTAATTTTTGTTTAAAGCTATTGAAATGCCTAACCCATCCAATTGCAGTCGGTTGTCGCATAGTAACATGAATGTCTTAAATCAAGTTCATTCTATTTTTTTCTCAATAAGGCTATAAATTTAGCAATTTGAATTGCATACCGTACGTATGTTTGATTACTACTTCTTATTTCAAGCAATTGAAAAAAAGACTCAAAATTGCTAAGTATATCTCTTAAATTTAAAAAAAAAATGTTTTTTTTTATGAATGCACCAGGCGTAACTATTTTATACGTCATTCACTGCAGTGAGCATGAATAATTTCATTCGATCTATAGCCGAATGCAACAACGCGACATTTTTACATTAAACATTAGAAAATTTATGATTTGATTCACATCGAGTTTTTAAAATTCGTTTATAATAATTTTTTAACCCTTGATGATGTAAATAAAAGCATGTTCTTCAAAAATGTTTATCAAGAACGCAAACTCTAAATTTATGTAAAAATTTTTTGTGCAACCAACTTTTTTCAATAATTTTACAATAATTTTTAATGTTACAGTAAATATATGAATATGAATACAAAGTAACTTACTTAATATTAATTTTAAAATAATACTTAAAATCAAAGGAAGATAGAACTTTTAACTTCTTTAAAATTTTAATTATGAATTGTTAAATTTTATTAATTTCTCTTCATATCGGTAAATTACATACAAGTCTGCAAAATCAATAAAGTACAAGCATCTAACAAAAAAACATGTTTATAAAACTGTGTAGATGTCACTATACCAGTGCAAAAATGATATACCGACTGTTAAAAACAATTTTAAATGACACGCGATTACAGGTAAAATGAGTACCTGCAATTGATGTTACCTGAAGTCGGTAAGTAATCTACCTAAGATAAGATTTTAAACGAAAGTTCAAGTTTGATCTGTTAGGTGGCTTTATGGCTTGAGTAGTTTTGATACGTAAATTACCATCAATATATAAAATTATAATGACACCAAAATAATTAACAAACCTGTAAATTTCATCAGAACTGAAATCGAAATTCCATAAAAGCCTATAAACGTATACAAAAATATTTTCCAAATTTTTAGAAAAATCTAATTAAATTCTTTGTACAAAATACTCAATTTATTTAAAAAAAAAAAAGTCTTGTGATCAACAAAAGATTACTTTTGAGAACCAAACGCATAAACTTTAAAAGCCCCGATCTACATTTAAATATTAAAGAAAACATTAGAACAAGTATACCCTTCCCAAAACCCGGGGCGCAGCTGCGAGCGCCGCTGAAAATTCATTTCGCGCTCGCTTTTTTCCGCGAGCGGCTCGCGTAACCACACGTCGACGTCGTGCTCGCGCGATGCTTAATTATTCATCGGCGCGATCGGCGCAGAAAGTTAGCGCGGAACAGGAAAACCAGTTAGCCTCCCCAGTCGCGCGGAGTCATTTTCGCTCTCTTCGATGCGAGCCGCGGACACGCAGAGTCCATATTTTCATCAACGCGGTAATGACACAGTCCGAGATCGGCGACACAAAGTATCTTTCCGTAATTGCACCGATCCGTTTTCCCATTGCCGAGCGAGGATTTTTCTTGACTCGGACTGAATTTTGTGCAATTATTATACGCGCTGCGGAGGTAGAATTGCAGGTACGGACGAGGAGAAATGCCGGGGGGATAGAGAAGAATGGAAGTAGAGATGGGAGGGAGATATTTTATACTTCCTGCAAGCAATGAAAAATACGTAATTGAACGTTCTGCAATAAAGTACATGTTATTTTACTTTTTGAGTTTTGACAGGTTTTCTTGCCAAGTAATATTTGTAGAAGAAAAACTTACTGCGTCATAGTAGAATATATGACTTTGTCATTTTTTTAAATACTACAATTTTAAAGTCTTTTAATAACGTCATCAAGAGCATTCAAGCGTATGTAATTGATAGATAGTTTTCAGACTCGAAGTCTCTCGTACTTTAGCTATCAATTTTTATACACGTATCGCATCCATAATTCACGACGCGTTTATGAATTTTTATTTACAAATGTATTATTGAAAAGTGTCTCTTTGCCAGTCCCTGAACTTGAAAATTTATTCAAAATTTTAATCGAAATCTACGACTCCTCTTTTTAAAATTCAAAATTATATTTTTCCGTACATATATATAGATTCACCCAACGAATCACTGTTCCCCAAACTCAATTTCCAAAACCGCCAATATTCCCGCGAAATTCCATTCACCTCAGCTGTTACCTCCGACCGGTTGCGCAACCGATCAACGGGGCTGCGGCTTCTTTTTCCAAAAGCCATCGGCACCTCGGCGAATCATCCGCCTGCTGGCGCGGGAAAATCACGCCTAGCGGGAAACTGGTTTACCCTCGGCGATCGCGTCCTGACCTTGCCAGGCTAAGTCGGAAACGTGTCAATGTCGCCGCGCGCCGAAGCGGCTGCCGATTCTTTCAGCGAGTAAACAGAGGCGCGCGACGATTGCGCAGATGCAGATTTTATTATGAAGGTGTGAGATGAGCGAGTTGTCGAGGAACGAGCTTTTCGTTGCTACGATTCGTATTGTAAAATCGGCGGATTTTTGGAGGTTGGGGAGATGATACTGGATTTTGGGGTATTGAGGGTCGATGGAAATTATTTATCGTCAAACCAATTATTTATTGTCAACTCTGTATTTCGATATTTAAAAACGATTGATAAAATTAAAAAAAATTGTTTTTTTTTCTTTAATTGTTTTCGTTATTTTAACAGAAGAACTAGTTTTCATTTAATTATGTTAGGGAAAAAAAATTTTACTATCCAAAACACAAGTGTAACATGTTGTTGTAAACCAAACTTGAATTTCAAGTGCACATCATCAGATTGTATCGAATTGTATAAAATACCTATTATATAATGACTCATAAGTACTTAAGAATCCAGTCTGTACGTCATTGTAATTTTAGAAAAATATAATTATGCGGACTTCATAATCTGCGATCTAGAAATAGTTCATACATTCACGTCGAATCGAGCAGTTTAACTCTATTTCAAACTAGCCAAACAACGTCTAAACTCCACAAACTTTATCCTCAAAAACCAGCAAAATTATCAAGCACCAAATTTCCCCTGCCCTCGTCACCTCCGCCAATAAACCAAATTCTCCGTACCGCCGAAACTCGCAAAATCCCGCCTCGCTCCGGGTCGTTAACATCCGCGAGTAACATATCTCTCAGCGGCGAACAAAGCCCGTCGCGCGCTTTTGAAAGATCCGCCTCGGGATCCGGTTTGAAGGGGTGGTGCCCGACACGTTTGACGTCCCGCTCGTAAGATTCGCGCTGATGCATTCTCGGTTTATTGCGCTCCGCAACAAAAACCGAGAGACAAATGGCCCCGCGGCTGCGTCACGGGCGGTTTTCGAAGGCGAGTGCGTCGGGTTCTTCTTCGAGTTTTTCGTTCTTTGGTTTGTCGAAGAAATTGTTTGTTGCAAATGTGGTGCAACCGAGGTGACGTTGTAGCGAAGAATATCGGAGCGCTGTAATGAGTTGTATTCATTTTTTTCAAGCGAAAACGTGGCTTGAATTTCGCGGTTTTGAAATTTTGTATAGCTATTTTTTAAGTTATACTTGCTTTTTTTCAAAAATTAATTTTTATATTAGATCATGTGTACAGAATTCGAAAAACAGGTTGTTAACTTTTATCATACCGAGAGAAAAGTTTAGTAAAAATTACCATACTGCCTAGTAAGGCCACTACAAATTGTCAAAACCAAAAAAATTACCATACTTTATAGGAACATTTACCAAACAGTATAGTAAAATTTCTTACAAAGTATGGCAATTTTACAAGATTATTTGTAATTTTTACGATATTTCTTCTCTCAGTGCAGTTTTGTTTGATATAGCGGCTTTATATATTCAATATTGAATGTCTGCAGAAACTAATCCATTACTAAGCTATAATTGTAATCAAATATATGTATGCTTTCAAAAAAAGACAGTATGTAGGAATAGTAATTTAAAACAATATTCCATTGATGCTTGGAAAAAGTTCTGTCATATAATTTGCGTCTCATTAAACAACTGTCTTAAATAGGCTTAAAATAGACGACCTACGTATAGAAATTACACGTTATAAATCCTCAAACTTTTATAAATTACAAACACAAATCTTCCAATAAAACGCAAAAACCATACTCCGCAGCATCAATCAAGCACACGACTTCTTGCCGCGTCCAAGGAGACGAGCAGCGTCGAACGACAAATAAGCGATTGATCATCTTTTTTCTTTTTTTCAAAAGTCGCGCTGCCTCTCCAATCAAAAGAAGCGCCTCCCGCGATGACGCAACGCCAGCTCCTTAGAAAATAATGACCAGGCGTCACTTTCGAGCGCGCTCGAATTCACGCCGTAAAGCGTCGTCTCTCTCTCTCTCTCTCTCTCTCGGCATTATTCCACGTTCTCAAAAAGCGCTCTCTCGACCTTCCTCCGCTCCTCTTTTCCCGCGGCGTTATGGTTTTGCTCTCGAGCGTCGTACACAGCCTGCAGGCTCGCGTAAAAAAAAAAAAAGCAGAACGGCCTCGCGGCCGCGGAATACAAAGTGCCCGCATTTTCGCGCGCCGCAATATTCGGCTGCAGTCTGGATTCGCGGCGGTGGTCTTAGGCGGAGCGAGAGAGAGATATGAAGGATGACCGGGTGGAAAAGTACGAGCGCGCTTTAATTTATTCATTTATACGGAGATCTTCTGGGATCTTTCTGCGTCGGACGTCATTGCGCGCCGTTTGCAGTGCTCTTGAAAACGGAAATCTGGATTACCGGCGTAATTCGGCGGAGATTGTAGATTTGATTCGGTAAAATTGGGGGGGGGGGGGGGTAACGTCGTGAATACGTTTGCTTTGCGAATGGATGCGACAATTTGGAAGAGTGAACAGTATTTTTTGATTAAATTGTGTGAGAACATTTGTATGTTGGCTGTGAGTAAGTTAATAATTGAAGTAATTTAATTAATTTTTATATTTGACAAGTAGTGGATATGTAAAAACCATTGACTCAATGAAGGGAAACATAAAGATATAATGGAAAGTATGTCATATTCAGTTTAGGTAACTTTTTAATGCCAATGTTAACGTGCTTGAAAGATGATCCATGAATATTTATGATATTTGTAATAGTCACATCGTTGATTTAGTATTTAACTATTTATTATTTATCAGCAAAACGTTTTGATCAACTTTTTTGTCTTATAGATCGTTCATTTTCATTGATGCCGCTGTATAAATAGTAAATTATTCTAATGATTCTGATTCACCAAAGTTTTTATCGAAGCAGGTTGTTAAGTTCACGAGAAATACTAAACATTTATAAGTAATTAATATAATATAAAATTAAAAGAAAAAAAACTGTTTCCTTATTAACAATTTATACTCACCATATATACATAAATTTATCCTTAATGCTCTTCAAAAACTAAAAAACCATGAAATATTTGAAATACTCAACCACTTTTTCATCTTACAGTAGCTTAAACTGCAACAAAGTTTCTTCATTGTCTCTTCATTCTTACGTTTCTACCCCCTCCATCGTGCAAACGTCAATCGCACCTAAACATACGCAGAAGATACGGGATCGAAAAAAATCGGCGATTCTCTTTTTCGCGCCTTGCCGCGAGTCTCTGCTTTGCATAAATCGCAAAAAGCAAAACACAAACTGTTTACCAGTCGACGCCGTTGTCTCGCGGTTACTTTTTAGGCCCGTTCTTGCGCTATTATCGCGGCTGTGCGAAAATAAGAAAGGATATTTCGCGCGAGGAGGGCATTTCAAGAACGCAATTGCGAAGGAAATAATTATGCACCTACCGGTAGGAGCGAAATATTTGATACTCTGCGAGGCAATCTTGCTGAGTTACAAATTTGTGCTTTTACACGTTTTTGTAACTTTATTTCTGTCGTACTACAGTTTTTAAGAAAAGGCAGGAATTTTTATAGCATTCGCTGTAATAAAATTTGGAATGTGACATTGATTAAAAACGATCTGAGGAATTTACATTTATACACGAATTTTTAAATATCTGTTTCAAAATTCTATTACGACGGATTCAAACGACGGATTCATTAAAATAAAATACAAAATTTTAAAATAAAGTAAAATAATAAGTATTTATTCAGTTCCTAAACTGAATTTACACTAAAAAAACATAATTATTTATAAATGAATGATTTTTGAAATGCAAGACATTCATTATACCTATGTGTCGTTCCCATCGTCTAATCACAATATCTAATCGACGATAATAATAAAAACGGTCTACGGGAATAGTAAGCAGTTTGCCTGCGGCTATTGGGACATAATTAAAGCTTGTTTATGCGCACAATCAAACGCATAAATACATCTACGTCAACTCACATAGCCTCTCGATGGAGTCGGTCTCTCCCCGCAACCTTTTCGCCTTACGCTGATTCCAAATGACACACTTTTCGAGAAACATCTTCAGTGCAGAGCCAAGGGCGCACAATCCATTTTACGAATTTGAATTTCTCTGTGAAAAATCGCGTTAGATATAATTCAAGACGCGCACCGAACGGAATTATTTTGTTAATTGCTAATTAAAACAATCGCGCGGGACTGAATTCGGCTGGCGACGACGGGACCTCTTCCCTCCACTTCGTTACGAATTTTTGCAGCCGCGTTGAAAATTTCTTGCTTGGATCTGCAGGTGCTGTTGCAGTTTTAGCGGCGCTGCAGTTTTTCAGCTTATTCGGGTCACTCGAAAAGTTTACAGTCTCGATCGAGTGCATTGCGTCAGTTGGGTTGGACGGAATTGTCGGCTTGGAGAATTTTCTGGATGGTTGGGTTACGAAGGTAATAATTGAATAAGTAATTAAAAGAGCATTTTTAGCAGAGGTTTTGAAAAGAAAAAAATTAATTTTTATTTGTTCGTTTATTAATAATTATTATTAAAAGTGTATTGGTTATTAATATATTTCGGAAAGCGGAAATGGCATTTATAAAACTGAAATTTGGTATTTAAATCATCTTGAAGGACAGATTTATTCGAATTTCGATGTGCGATGGAATACAGTCTCATACAAAGTTACATTACTAGCGGTTACTAGTTTATAAAACTTGTTTAATATAAATATAATACATGCGAACGAACAAATTTAAGCGAAAAACTCGAATTTCATTTGTTTTTATAATACTCGTAATCACAAGTGTTATTGAAAAATTGATGTGAGAAATTAAAATAATTACATTAGTACAAGATAAAATTAATAACCCTCAGATTATTGATAAGTCAGAACAGTGTCTGACTCATCAAGGCATAAATTTGGACAAATCCTAAAATGATTTATCTGTTTGTTGAAGCAAAACGCCAACTGCTTCGAATTCGCCAAGGCAAATTTTAAAGAAATGAAAGATTCCATCTCTGGCTATTCACCTTCTTTTCGACTCTTTTTAATGTCGTTTTAATTCAGCCGGACCATCGGAGGAAAGAACTCGTTTCTCGAGATTTTTCAAAATTTGATAGATGCCGAGACGATTTGCATTTTTTTGGTATATAATGCCTCGTATTTACTTTTAATTTATCGGACGAGGAAATGTTCGGTGTCGCATGATTTTTTTGCCGATATGTTTTTGTACGGATAATTTGTGAATCGTGATTTTCGAGGAAAATGTGAATGTCAATCCAACATCTAATGATTCACTTTTTTACGATTAAACTTTTATTTAATGGGAATAAAATGGATATTAAATTACGATTGCGGTTGCAATAGGTTTTACCTGCAATTATTATAATATTACAACCTACATATATTTTGCAATTCTTCGACTTATGCTTCTAGCCAAAAATAAAGGCAATGTTCTTTCGTACTTTCTGAGAAGTATAAAATAAAATTCCTTTATTTTATCGCAAAGCCAAAAAACAAAAATATGCCACCGTATCTAAAAAGCCCCATAAAAGATGCTAATGAGGTCCGCGTCTTATTTTCAGAACCTAAAACGAGCCAAAGTGCCGCCAGCTAAAATGCCGGCCCTAAATTGTGGTACTACAGGATACCTCGGATATTACTTTACGGTAAATTGCGTTTATGAAACTTGTAATCTTAAAATTGCAGTAATAATATAATTAATATTTGTGCGAACCCAACTACTTTTAACGTAAACGATGTTTTATTAACGTAAATGGCTATAATTACGTGGTTGCTTGTTTTCAAAGTTAAGAAATATCAAGAAAGTTTTGAGAAATACCTTTTCTACTTTTGTAAGGTCATTAACTTTATTATGAAATGTGCTTTACGATGTAATCCTTTACTGCTTTAAATACTATAAAATTTTTTATTCCTCGATAAAATAAATTATTTACATTTTATTGTTTTACTTTTATATTTTCATTTCACAGTACAATTTTTTATAATTCGTTCAAAATAACATTTTTGTCATAAGGTAACGTTGAATTCGTCGACGAACGTTTCATAGTTTTGTCTTCATTTTTTGACACAAAACACTTAACAATTAAGAAACCCATCCAACTGCTGCGAGCCAATATCGTCCTTAAAGCCTCCTCCTGCAAAACAAATCTAAAATGAGTCCAATCAACTTTCCTAATCTCCCCGCCGAAACGCAAAATCCGATATAAAAACCGAGCTCCTCGCGTTTCCTAACAATACACCAGTCGTCTTTGTCTTCGCTCATACCTTACGTCCGGCGCGTGAAAGTGATTCGGAAAGCGCGAAGGTTGTGCCGCAAGAGCGGCAGCAACCCACGCACATCCGATAATCCGCAAGACCTCTATGCGCTCCTCCAATTTCCACAGCGGCTGAAAACTCCGCTAAAGCCATCGAGCAGTTTCGCAAATTCGCGCGCGGCTAACATAAAAATGCCGATTCTTATATCTCGAAGTTCCGCGTGAGAAAGCTTTCGAAAGGTCGGATTCTGAAATACAGCCGCGCGCTCGTCGGAATGATTAGGCGATATATATACTCTCAAAGCCGCGGTGGTGAGAGTGTATCAGGCGAGTGGAGTGCGTCGGCTCGATATCCGAGGTGATTCAGAGATCTCGTTGGTCAATGCGAGATTCGCAATAGCCGATTCGGGACAAAAAATTAGTCCGAGAGCTTAATGTTTACGTAACGAGGGGGATTTACATAAATGCGCGGCTGCTTATATACCGTCTGTCGTCTCGGGGGGGAGTTTTTTGGTCGAGGAAAAATGAGCCGTCGGTCGAATTGATTTTCAGTTTGTTGCATTGATTTATCGGTCAAACGTTAATGGCAGGGAGAATGTAATAAGGTTGCGGTCGAGTGTGGTGGGGGAATTCGCGTTAAATTTATGCTTTTTGTTAGGTGTCTCGCAATAATTAAAATGTTTCGCGCAGCTTGCAAAATTCAGAGTAGCGTATAAGAAAGTTAAAAGATATCGTAACAAAATGTGCTTCCCGCGAAACGTTGACACTGCCTGCAGTAATTTTTATCCTGCATTCGCTTTTCTAATCAGCCTTACACATTTTCCCTCGCATTTGATCAAATCCAAAATTTACAAAAGGTAAGTGCCAATGTCCTTCGAAAATAAAAAAAGCCTCCTCTTCCGGACGAGCAGTGAGTATGCAGAGGCCGAGAAATTATCTCGCGCTCCGTCCGATCATTAAAGTCTCCGCGTAGGAAAAGTACGCGGCAGCCCGGTTTCCGTCGAATCCTCTCGCGAGCTGGACACGCACCGAAACCGGTCCCCACCCGAAAAAAAGAAGAAAAACAATGCCTTCCTGCAGCGGTCCCTTCTAGAACCTTCGTCGGCGTGGGCAAGGACGGGCGCCGGAGAAAAATGCGAGCCGAATACATCACGCGGTTTCTTACGTTTGAAAAATAATTGGCAAAGGACAACGAACGTTTAGTTGGCGTTGAAATTTTAGCTGGCGATCGTTCGGATTTTTAGAAATTGAAGATTTATACTGCGGTTTTGATGACGAACTTTATGCAGATGTAAATGTATATATACTTAAAAAGGATCTGGTCAAAAGACTAGTCAGCATAAGTTCGGCAAATTTTTATTTCTCGCTAAATAATTCAGTTATTTTCTCTTCTGTTTCTCATTGGCATTGTAATTATTTAAAATATGCTACCGCGAGACTAAAAGGAAATTTACTACAATAAATCAAGAACGTACTTAATGTTAATTATAGAATAATTAAAAAATGAGTCAAATATAAATACAGTTGAAGATACCAGGTTTTCACAGAGAAATATAAATTTATGTGTACGTATATATAGTGACAATATTTTTCTGATATTTTCATAATAAAAATTAGTTTTGTACATTTTTCATTTAAACTTATCTTAATCTTTAAGTTTTCATAATTGACTCGTTAGGCGAGGAAACCTCGTTTCAGAATTTCTTTGGCTTACATAATTGCCGCTCTCCGTCTAAGCACCTTATCTCTTTATTGCTAAACATACGATAGAAGCATCGCAAACTTGTTCCTACTATAATACAAAGATGTCAGGGAGACTTCGCCATTACAATCTGCAAAAATTCTAGACGTAATCTTGCATAATATCGAATACCAAATTGCATAATCCAATTGCTTCGCTTCTAAATCTCTTTCCACTTCATTACTTTATACGCGCTAAAACTTTCTAATAAATTAATATCCAAACCAAAAATACAATACTCGATCAGTCCGAAATCCCTTGAAATCGACCGAATATCCATTGCCCGCAAAGCGGACGGCGTCGCTGATTGCGCCGCACGCAGCATCCACGGCGTATCTCGAATCTGCCTGCAGGCTCGGCGTGCGTCACTCATCTCTTTCACCCGATCGGGATTTCCCCCCGCTGCACGCAATGCGCTGCACTCCGCGCTTTTTCATCCTTCAGGAATGTTGATTTTTGCGGCAAGTCGCAGGGTGGTTAAGTGGAACAGAAATAGTTATTGGAGGTTTTTTTTTGACGTTCCGCGCGGAGAGGTGAATTATATTGAAATGATCGCAGAATGAAAAAGCGGTTTACAATGAACTGATTTAGTCTGCCAGCTGACGGAGAAACTGGTTCAATGACTTATTTAAGGCGAGAGAAGTAAAAGGAATATTTCATTCCGTCTTATTAAATTTAATGGCCTTTTTAACTTTTTTTTTTTTTAAATTAGAAATTACACGTTAACCGTCCCTTCGCCTATTTATTAAAATCAATTAAACACAACAATATATTTCTCCCCCACAAAAGAACCACCCGTTCTATATCGAATCAACTTTCAAGAAGAGCTGCACATCCACGAATAAAAATCAATAGCACCGGAGGCGCGAAGCGAGAGTGCGGTTTTTACACGGCGTATAATAGCTTTGTCACCTTTTTTTTTCGCGGCACGCGCGACTTGTTTACGCATATTATTAATAAGCAGGCGAGGGTAGGCACCGAGCATCCTTGACTGTCGCCGGTCCTAAGCACGCCGGCAAGGATAATACGATGTGGCGAGTTCGTCATCGGCTCGAGTCGAGGAACGAGTTTTTCACTGTTTTCGTCAGAGTCCGAGTTTTTCTCGAGTATATACAGCATTTTATATTGAAACGGTCGGGTCTGATTCGAGCTTCGGGTTATTTCACAATTTGCAAGTTTTAAATGTGTTTTTTTTATCAATTCACGCCGCTTTTGTATTTGGACGAAAGAGCGGATCGTAAATAAATTGATTCTCAGAAAGTTTCTTAAAACGCCTATATCAGTGCTTACGAGCGCAGCTATACGTTCCAATAAAAAGTATCGACCTCCGCCAAATGACCGAGCCCATTAAGCTCGGCGGCCGGCCGCGGAGCTTCGGGGAAATTTTCCACTTGCGCGGGAGCACACCTTTTCGGCGGGGCAAGCGGCACAAAAAACGAAGACCGCGAGGAGCCTTGACGGAGGTTGGCAGCTCACGAACTTCCAGTGGAATTTTACGCGGGAATCCAGTACCCGCCGATGCTTTCTTCAAATCTCCTGTCGACGCGCGGAACGAGAGTATAGGATTGTGCATGAATTTATGAATAATTCTTGGGCTCTTTGATCCGGCAGTTTGAGAGCTCGGGAATGTTTGGGAGATTGGTAATTTTATTTTTATACGCGCGTTTGGAAATTGTTGTTTTCAAGTGTTGCGTAACGTTATTCTGATGGAGTATGGATTTTTTTTTATAAGTTTATTTGCGTTTTGAATGATTAAATATTAGATGGAGCGGTTAAAAAGTATTTGGACAAAGCGATTATTTGGTTTCAGTGCGTTTACGTAAATTAGACATTTCCAACGTATATTGTAAACATGTATTTGCCTTTATGGTTACATTGAGTAAAAACTTCATTAGCATCGAATTAAAAATTGTAATTTTACATCCTCCAACAAGAAACTCGATATTTGGACTTTGAGCTGCAGGCTCTCTGTAAAGTGTTTTTTGATTACAAAATTTGGCTACAATTTCATGAGGAAAAATGTGAAGAAATCATATAATAAGATAATAAATAAAACAAGACAAAAATATTCCATTTCTTATTTGATCCCGCCGAGTCGAGACCGAAAATAAAACATTCCGTACACTCCAAATTGAGTTTTGCCGTTCCTATAACATATTCCATATAACACTTACTCCTCCGTATTTTATCGAATCTATCGTCGAACCTCTAAACCCACCTTCGACCGTTCAATTTCAGCCGCAAAATACCATCCTTATCCCCTCGTCGTTTGACTTTCACTCGGCGACCTCAGCACTTAGCGCCCATCCCTGCGAGTGCAGAAACGGCACCTGCCTTTTTCCCGCGCCGCGAATATCGCTCCTCTCCGGCGTTCTTTTCTCTCTCTCTCTCGAGCAGCAGCCTCCCTCCCGTCGTCCCCCACCCCGTTCTCGTCATCCCGCTTCTGTCCAGTCCCACGATAATCGTTCGCTCTCGCGGCGCCGCGCGGCCAGTTCTCGGTGGGTTCTCGCGCGCGAGCCACACGCCAGCAAATCGGCCGCTCACCTGTTATGTGCACGCGCACGGACGCCGCTTGAAACCACCACCAGTCAGATCCCCGGACTCGATACCGCGCGACCTGCGAACAAGCGCGCCTGCCTGCGCACCCACCTGCTCCTTCGTCCGCTGCCGATTCGATCTATTGCGAACGAGGTTGGTGAGGATTCTCGAGGGGCGCTCGAGTGTGCGGTGATTAAGTGGAATGATAATGGGGCGGATCGGGGAGGAGTGATGTGACAGTTATCGGGTGTGAGAGATCGATGCTTTTGAGGGGGGGCTTTTCGCTGGTTTTGGAGAATTATGATGGTGGTTTTTATTGGGTCGGGGGTGTGATCGAAGTGACTTGGTTTTCATGGAAAGAAAGTGTACAAAAACGTCCCTGGATGCGATCGCCTTTTTGGCCGAATCCGTTAAAGATGGTGGTTAATTTTTGACGTGAATGTACCGAACGGATCATTGATATATTTCTACGGATTTCTGAAATTCCAGGGCATTTTATTAAAATTTAGCGTAAATTAATTGATTAAACTTTCGATTTAAAAAAATTGTCATAAATTGTTAGAAGCTGCAGAAGCGTTGGTAACTATATAACTTAAACTACCAGCTTCGTGAGACGATCGGTTTCGTTAATGATAATAAAATGACGTCTAACATGACAAGTAAAAACCAAATTTTTTGTTTCTTTGAATACTGTTAGAAACTACTCGTGTATAAAAAGAAAATCTGCTTATTTAAATTTTTTGCAGTATAAATCGCAAGAATGATGTAGCATACAGTGTAACAATTTGCAATACTTTTTTAAGTAGAATTAAAAATTTTAAGTATAATGTTGGCTTAAAATTGGAAATTTTTAGTACTTCTTTCATAATTTCGATAAGATGTATTATCAAAATAAAGATTTTCCAAAACTATGCAGAAACTTTGACCTTTCATTTAAAAATTACGAAACCGGCCGTCCTTTACGATTGAAGTCATGAACAAATACAGAACTAGAAATTCACTGTAAAGGTAGAGAATATTAAAATTAGACTTGAAATCAACAAGTTTTTTCCCTCTCTTTCTTGCAATCAGCATAAAAACTTAATATCCTGACGAAGCCACATTTGTCATTGGATTTATCAGCTCCTAATGGCAGTAGTAAAAATCCATTTTGCGCGCTTACACACAAAGAAAAACTTTTCAGCGGCTTCGACGACGCGCCAAACGGAATTTGCTTTTCTCTGACTAAGACTCCACATGCAATTAGTGGAAAAAACGGCGAGTCCGCGAAACGGTCGATTTTGAATTTTAAATCGCAATTAAGGTTAGCCGCTTTCAGGAAATGCGTGACCCAAGGATATTCCCGGCTTATTTGGACTTTGACTCGTTGAAAATTGCATATATCGTTTCTTTTTGTTTATTGTACGAGTCGCGCTTATTGCATATTAAGTTCGAAGAAATAATGAAACTAGGAAAACACGAGCTGAGGTTCGAGCAAAAAATAATATGAAAGAATCGTATATTTATGCGTTCAATTAGAGATTTTTTGCGAAACGTTCTTGCGCAGCTAAATTTCGATTAATATCGAAGGAGCTTTTAAACTATCCAATATTTTTCAATCGGTTACGTTTAGCTTTTATTAAAATATTACGCTCTTGAATCATCGTGATACCTCGGAGCTTTGCATACGAGGATCAGTTTAATCACTGCAATATCAAAGCGTTCTTACAAAAAAGTATCGCAACCCGACGTCATAAACGATAATTCGATCCCGCTCTTCTTATTAAACAAAACACGATTAGAACGCTTCATCTGAATATATCGATAGAAGCACCTTAAAATCACGAATCCTCGTTACCACAACGAACAACCGGCAAATGTAACGTATGCAGTCATCGCTTCGACCGAGAGACCAAAAAACAAAAGTCGCCCGATTCCAAAGTGCAAAATCGGCAGTGCTAATCGTCGAGCAATATTTCTCGCCCCGGGGAATTCGCGTTGCGTCAGCTGAGAGCCGCCTTTTTCAAAAGCGGAGGCAGTGGTAGCCTTAAAAAAAAAAAAAAAAAAAAAAAAGCCGCGCGCCTTGAGAAATATATCGGCGCGTGCCGGTCTCGCGCGAATATCGAGGTCGATTTTTGTATATTATCCCACTGAATTTTGGGACGGTTCCCCCCGGCGATTGGCTCATCTCCGAGTTTATGCAGATTTATGCGCGCCTCTCGGAGCCCCTGCGCCCGATTGCCGACGCCGCGATTTCTGTGCCTTCGCGGAGGCGACGATCGACGCCGGTCGCGCGGAGCGGACGATTTTTACGCTCTGTCATCGCGTTCGTGTCGGGGAAAAATCGATGACGGCCGCGGCGATCGGAATTGTACCTTGTTTTTCTCGTGACGTCGGGAGAGGAGAGCGTGTTTTTGTATCGCCGCGGCTATGAAAATTGAGCGGTAATGATGTTTGGCTTTGTTGCTCCGAGCGTATTGCGCTCGTAAGATATATGGGAAGTAATGAGGAATCGAGTCGTGTAATTTGGGGAAGCGAGTTATTGGAAGATTGTTGAGGACCTCCGGGGGAATTACGAAAAACTTGTCATTACTCCGATCGTCTATAAATAGAGGCTTTAAAGGCCTTTGAGTTACGGTTAGCCTTCTAATTTTCCTAATTGACAAGTGCCTGGCATTGTGCAACTAATCATTTCATATTTAATACTCGCGCTACCATTTAGTCCTTCTTATCGGACTGTCTTGACGTTTGATTCTGGTTTATTGTATTCGTAATTGTATAAATGAGAATATTAACAGACTATTGTTTTAAAATCGCAATATTTTTATGGCACAATTTGAATTCTCTTAAAAGTATTTCGTTTTGTTTCGTAAAAGTTGCCATTAGAATGCAAATTTAAGAACCTCTTATGGAGTATCGTTTAAAAAAAATTGGCCAACGTTTCTTTCTTCATTTAGGTACTACACTGTAATTGATCTGCGTACGGCACTTAACTGTCGTACCTCGAGAGATCACTTTTTTCACAAAGAAAATCTAAAAAATAATCATATAGCTTGCGATCGGCTCGATCCATAAACAGTTTACGAGTAATAAACCGTTCGGACAAAATATCAACTACGAGACACGTTGAGAACAACATTTATTTGCGGAATTTCAAGACATTCGATAACTAATACCAAAAGTCACCCCCGTCATTCGCCTAAAAAAGTGAAACAACGAAGAAACCAAGCGAAATAATAAACAAATTATCTAATCGGAATTCCGGGGCGACTCGTTCGATCGGCAGGCAGGCCTGCACACGTGCCTCGATTATTGGCTCGTTACGCGCAATACAGGCGCGCAGCCAGAGAGAGAGAAAGAATCCCGCCGGACCGGCCGCTTTTCGCGTTACATAAATATTTAGAAAGAGGCTGCGGGGATTCGGTAATACTTAGTCCCGGCTTATTTTCGATTATGAGGCGAATCGGCTCGCCGCCGAATCGACTCGTTGGGCAATGCGCCGCGCTGGGCTGGTTTCGATTTTGATTTTCGAGTGTACGTTTGAAAATGATATTTTATTGTTATGTCATGGCGTCTGGGAATAACTGCTTTTCTACGAGTTTTTTTTTTTTTTGTTAATATATAATAAGCTGTAATTGCGTTTAATTAATTTAAGGTAAAAATTTATGTACGTGAGGTAATAGTCGCTTCGTAAATTAGAAAATATCATTGTAACACAAATTGCCATTACGTAAGGGGGTTATTTTTGTAACTTCGGCGATATTTTGATCGATAAGTAATGAGCCAATGGAAAACAAGTGAATGGAGTAAACTGGTTATTGCAAGAGCCTCGGAATATGTACTCCTTTTATGCTTTTATAGACTTATTCACTCCTTAAAGGCAGTTTAAAGTAACGCGTTTTCTTACAAAACTTATATCTTTAATTTGTAAGAATAATCTTACAACACTATAATGTTATATCGAACAAATAAGATTTACAATTTTTTCATTCTTCAATCTCGAAAGCTATAAAATACAAATTAGTTTTAAATTGTTTACATTAAACAGGAGCAATAAAGGACGTAATAGCTCAATCGTTCAACAGAAATTAAAGACTCAATTATCAAACGAATCATAACTATACGCCTTCTCATTCCGAGCACCAGAACAAAGCTTCTCCAACTTCCTCCATCAAACCGTCAACGGGCACCTTCCGCAAATCCACAGAAATCTCTCTCTCTCTCTCCTCCCGATCGGCGTAATTCACGCGAGCAGCTCGCGCGCGATTATCCGTCGTAAAAACCGGCTCTCCCTCCGGGTGAGAGCTGCCCGTAGAGTCCCGTATGTTTCATCTCTCCCGGGGTCTTACGTCACTTGAGAAAAACACACGCGCGCACACACACACACACAGACGCAGTGCACGAAATCCGGTAAGGAGCATTACCACATCGAGCCTTTCCCGTACCTTAATGGGTCCTGGCTTTTGTTACGATGCCTGTGTACCGATTTTCCCGACTTTCGATATAGAAACGTTGGGTTTGCGGAGATGGAGAATGGAATTCGGCGCGGTGGGATGTTTTATCGTGAGTCACAGGTTCGTAGGTTGCTTTGCTGTTGCGATTTGAGAGTGGAGAAAGATGTTGAGATTTTCGATGCGGTTATAAATGCCTTTTTTTTGTCTTCGACGAAGTCGGTATGTTAATGGAGATATTACGAAAACACTTAATTATGGAATCGTAAACAAAACAATAACCTTTTATCTATATTAGCATCTTTCTAATAAGCAAAAGATTGAGAATTTCCTCAAACTATAATGTTTCTTTACCATATTTTTCAAAGAGTCAATATAACGCCGACGAATTTTCAATAATCACGTAATCCATGCAGCTCGCATCGACGAATCCGACGACAAATCAATTTTTTTTTCTTCATCGACTGTTTACTCTCACGGGACAAGCGCATTTTCCTCTTGGAGCAAAAAAAAAAGAACGGAATTATTTTTAACCGAGATGACACTCGAGGCAGTGCAAACAGGAAGAGAGAAAAAAGGCACATCTCGCCACTTCTTGCCCCCGAGTCGTTTTTACTTTCGAATATTTTATCACTGTCGAATATCCAATGTCCGTTGCGCAACGATCCGCTCCGCCAGGTGAATGTGCGTGTGCACGCGCATTTTCGGAACGAAACTCGCGCACTTTGTATAAGCGTGTCCCGCATCGTACAAAGCTAATAATCCCTCCCGCGACTTAATAAGCGCGAAGTAACGAAGTTAGCGTGCGATTATAATTTAGCGGCCTGCCGGCGCTGTCTGTTTGTTTATGACGGTGATTATATTTCTACCGGTAATTATATGATCCCCCCGAGAAAAAAAAAAGTGTCTTCCCCGCTCGTCCGGTTTATTATCCAGTTATTAACCGTAAATTCGATGTTATTAGAACGTCGCGCTAATGCACCTCTAATGAAATGAAGAGGGAATGATAGCAGTTAATTTTTAGCACGCCCCGAGTTTGCATGCTTAATTGCAGGCCGTTCAAATTGACCAGAGGCCTTTTTGCAAGGATTATCGCTCTCGTTCGCGCCGCCGTACAAGGATCAATGTTCTTATTGGTAAAAATGACGCGAAGATCGAGAGGAAGGTCGCCTCGGATTGTTCGCCAGAGAAGCGTGCTGAAATGAAGTTCATTATCGCGTGAGAGACTTCGCGCCGAGTTCATTAACTGTGAGTGCGTTTGGAGCCCGGGCTTGGAATAGAAATGTAATTGAACAATAATGTGGATGGTCGAGCGAGATAACGCTAATTGCGTGCATTTGACATTCTCTTTGTTACTTTATAGGTTCATAGAATTCTCACTTTCTTGCATAGGAATATTAAAATTCAATGCTTTAAACAGTTTTTTAAAAGCGCCATGATTCTGTTTATAATTTAATCTGTGAGTATATCGACAATAATACTAAAAGTACTTTTAAAAGTAATAGTTATTTCTTTGCGAAGTTTAATATAATGTATATAAGATAACCGATTGCATCACCGATGTTAGGTTCGCGTCAGCATTCCGCGATTTACACTCTCGCCACATAACCATTCTATCCCTTTACTTACCAATTACAAACGATTCCCCGCATAAAACCGCGTCTTACTACAAGACACCATTATCAAACCTTGCGCAACTCCCTCGGCTCTACTTCCCCAATTAATAAGCGCAATACGCCGAGAGGCTTCTCTCTCGCCTAAAATCCCCGACGAAGAGCCAAAGGCCTGCACTCGAGCGGGGCAACACCGACTGCACGCACGTGCCATATCCTCGCAGCTCGGCGCCGCGGCCGGCCTCAACCGCGCTTTCCCGGACGCGCGGAACGGCGCGAGCCTCGCGGCGCGCGAGCGTTCTCCCTTTCGATTGCGGCACCGTTAATGAGCGAGAGTTACACTTGTGATGGATTATGACTCCTCTCTGCAATTGCCCCGGCACCTCGCGACTCGTTTCCTCTCTTGGGCAACTCGCCGGATATGCCTCGCGGCAAGGACGGACTTTCGGCGGGGAGAGGTTCCTTTTTTTCGGAGCGGCTGATCGCCTTGCTGGGGGAGTTCGGGGTTGTGCGTGCTGATGAGGGTAATGGGTGAGTGATGAGCCGCTGTTGTAACTATGGATGAGAGGCTTGGTGATGAATGGGGATTGGTGTTATGCGTTTTAAGGTTTTGGATTAGTGTGAATGGATGAGCAGTGGTGATTAATTTTCTTTTGGAAATCAGCTGGAAGTGAATAGTAAAGAAAACGCAAAAGCTTGTAGCTCAATTACGTGTATGCCTTTGTATGTAGGTAGTTTGAAGGTGAACCAGTTACTGATTATATACCGAAGCCGAACATTCCAAAATTATTACGTCTGGCTTCGAAAAGCAATAAAAATCAAAAGCAGAAATAAAACTTCTGTTCAATAACAACTAACGCGCGTTAACTCTTAAGAATTAAAATGTCCGTCAAAAAATTTATCCGCAAAACGAAACAAAAGCAGTCGTATAAAAATCTCTCTCCTTCCCCCCAGACATGGAGCCGGCGGCGAGCGAGACGGCGGCACCGGCGGTGCTCCCAACAGCAGCGACGACGCCGGTCCCGGCGCCCCCGACCGCCTCTCTGGAGCTGAAGACGCGCCGAGCCCAGTTCCAGACGCAGGCCTCCACCGTCGCCACGCGGCGCAGACAGGCCGTCTGCGTGCGCAGGGCCTGCAAGAAGTACGGCCCCAAGAGCAACCCCAACGTCATCCTCGACGGACTGAATATGACCGTGCCCAAGGGGACCATGTGAGTATATCGGTTGGAGGGGCAAAGGGGGGTGATTTGTACCTTCGATGGGGAAGGATAGATTGTTTGTTTTGCCCGAGCTGAGGAAATGAAGAATAATTGTTGTTGGTTGAAATTTTCGAAGTTCGTAAAAAAATGTTTTCAGTGGCGGAAATTGAGATCGTTGACCGACATAAACGAATGATATGATTATTATAAAAACGTATTCCAACTATCTGGTACAATAGCTATTTTATCGCTGATACCCGAGAGTGAAATGTCGCGGTAAATAAGGAAATTAAAATTTTTATATTGAATTTTTGATATTTTGATAATTGTGCACTTGCACTTGCAAACGTGAAATGTATTCAATATTTTGCGGATTCTATCGTTCAATTTTTAATAATTATTTTATGACCGGTATTAATGAGGATGATCAAGATTATCTTACACTTTAATGATACAATTTCATACTCTCCAATTTTATAAACAAACGGAAACTTATTTTGAGATATTGCAACGCAAAAAGTCACGTACCTTTCGTTGTTTATTCAGTTTGAATAATCAAAATTATTAAAATATTTCAGATTGCATACATTCAAAATTCTTTTAAATGCGGTGAATAATTTTTAAGAAAAGAGAGTAAAAAAAAAATTGGGGAAAGAAGACATATATGTCAACGTTTCAGTATACGGTTACATAATAGAAGAAATAAAGTTACATAAATATAATTGAAATTGATCTCCACTAGATGATGTTCGTCCTTGAAAGTGAAAGACTCCTAACGATCAAAATATTTCGAATATACGATCTCATATGGAAATTCTCGTTACATAACATTACATATTACATTATTACTCGTTATTTTTACTTATCGCCAGTATTTTGTACCTTACTATATTTGTAATCTTATTAAACGCGATCTCAATAAGTAACGAAAAAAAAACTTATTAAATAATTATGAAACTAAAAAAAAGAAACGTCAACAATTCAACGAAACAATTACAACTCCGCGCAAAACTATATGAAAATCCCGATATCACTTGGCAATAAACTTAGCGATTCAATCGCGGCTCGCGTCAACGTCGCGTCTCTGAAAAACTCGCCGGCAAGAAAACCCCGGCAAAAAGCGGCAGCAGCCGCGTCGAAAAAAAAAACGAACGATCCGAGCAAAAAAATCGGCGGCAGTATAATATCTGTTTATCATAAAGTCACGGTAAAAGCCGAGGCGCACCAGGAAGGAGAAGAAAACCGGCGCACGTACTTCTCGCCTCGTCCCCGCGTGATTCGGATGATTGATGGAGAAAAAGCGCCGAGGTCGCGAGAGGCGCGCTCGAGAGATGAGCACCGTAACGAGCTGCTTTACGCTTAATTTGATAAATCGTCGCAGGAGAGTTTTGAGTTTGGCGAAGTCAGCGGCGAAGGATCGCTTGGATTTTGGATGTCTTATCGGATTTTACACAAACGATTTCCTTGTTTTGGAAAAGAATTTTGAGTCCGAATGTGTATCACCGATGAGTACGTCGGATTTATAAATCTTTTCGAGTGCATACGTGTTTACAGCACGCAGGAAATGATAAACAAATGGGTTGAATAAAGCAGGAACGTGTAGTAAATAACTTGAGTTTTAAAGAAATCATTTTATAATAATATTGTACTAGCTAAAGTGATAAGAAGCATAAAAGTATTTTTTGCATATTATATATTCATAGTATTATATAGTCTTAGGCTCTTTAGTGATTTGAACTTTTTCTAAGTTTTCGTCAATTTTTGGTTTAAAGGTATAAGTTATGCAAGATATTATTTCTTTCAACCTGTACTCGTTAATTGATAGATTACCATAGCAATCTTAACGCAATTATCTTTATTATCTTAATAACGCCAATCGTGTACTACATGCAGACATTGATTAATAGAATGTAAATACCAGAGGAAGCATCGAATTTCATTAGAGGAATGGTTAAAGCAATTAACTTGCGCAGACCTAAATAATTGTTGCAATAAAGAATCGTAAGAAAAAAATAATTTACTTATGCAATAAACAAGATTAACCTTATTAGCAGCAAATTGTGATTGGAATCGGCAAAATATTTCCTGGTGCAGTAAAAGTACGTTTATAGGCGTTTATTTTGATAGAAGTTCATAAAAACCGCATCAGACGTTAATTTCTTACAATGTTTTTGAATGCTCCTTTGAAAAGCTCATCTGGATTCAACGATCATAATTACGTTATCTCATTAGGAAGCAAAAAGTACTTACGTGTAGCAGACAATCTTTGATTTATAACTATTACAATTACTACTTCTGGTCAATAGCTTCGTAATAAATTTTTAGGTTTAAAAATTACAGAGACTCGAGTAGTTATTAAAGTTCTAAGATTGGCATCAATACCAATAATTTATCGTACAAAAGCAGTCAATTACCTAACAACTTTTATGGGATATTACTCAAAGTAGCCCGCATTGCGTGCGACTAATGATAAAATACTGGCGATAGATAAATTTTCACAGCAATAAATGTCGGTTAATCGGGTAACTGTTAAAATAGTTTTGCTTATGTTCTTCACAATTAATAGCTATAATCAATTAAAGCAATTTTATTCCATTGAGACAGAATAATTTAGTATAACACATTAACAGTCAATAATACAGTCGACAGAGCACAGATCAGAACTTAAATTACTAATCACGTAAAATCTCTACTCACACGTCTATTCTTTCATCTTCCAGTTACGGCCTGTTGGGCGCCAGCGGTTGCGGCAAGACGACCCTCCTCTCCTGCATAGTCGGTCGTCGACGACTCAACTCTGGCGAAATATGGGTACTGGGTGGTAGACCGGGCTCGAAAGGCTCCGGTGTACCTGGGCCCAGAGTCGGTTACATGCCTCAGGAGATCGCCCTTTACGGAGAGTTCTCCATTCGGGAGACCTTCATCTTCTTCGGCTGGTGCGCGGGAATGACCACCGAGCAGGTCGACGAGAAGCTTGAATTCTTACTGAAGGTAAAGCATTGCTTGATGAAAGGTTGTATTAGAGTTCAAATTTAACGATGATGGATTTGTTTCAGTTCCTGCAATTGCCGTCGGAAAATCGTTTCGTGAAAAACCTATCTGGAGGCCAGCAGCGTCGTGTATCCTTAGCGGCATCCTTACTGGCTGACCCAGAACTTCTGATCCTGGACGAACCGACGGTCGGTGTCGATCCTGTGCTTCGTCAGAGCATCTGGGACCATTTGGTGCATATCACGAAGAATGGAAAGGTCACGATCATCATTACTACTCACTATATCGAGGAGACGCGACAGGCTGGAATCATTGGACTGATGAGGAGCGGACGATTCCTGGCCGAGGAGTCGCCGACGAGGCTGATGGAGATGCACAGACTGGACACCCTCGAGGAGGTCTTTCTCAAACTCAGTCGGAGACAGAATATGGGACTTAGGAGGAGGAGCAGTATACTTAGCAGTGTCATTGGCGTTCCCCACGAGCCTGTAAGTGCTTAGAGAAACTGAAAAAACAATCAAAGTTAAGCATTGTTCTAGTATCAGATGCAGTTTTAACTATATAAGGATTTGATTTCAGGATGCAGATGAGGAAATGAGTGGAGAATTCGGTGACAATGTGAGCATATCTAGTCGAAGAAGAAGCATAGCTGTGACATCTGAAGATGACGTAAGTTACAGAAGCGCTTCACAATACTACACTCATGCAAGGCAATAGGCAAATCAATTCGATTTACATTAATCGTTGTTACTTTCACTTGTTCAGGCTCTCGATCTACCTCCGGAAGAAGAAGGAAAGTTCAAATTTCCGATGCTAAATCCTACACACATGAAAGCTTTAATTTGGAAGAATTTCCTTTGGATGTGGAGAAATGTCGGGTAATGCATTTAAATATATTTTATAAAATAACTAAAATTGTACAATTAATTATATAAACATTAAAAAATCCATAAATCTTTTTCAGCATGATGTTATTCATAATCGGCTTACCGGTAATCCAAATAATCCTCTTCTGCCTGTCGATCGGCAAAGACCCGACGGGTCTGCGTCTGGCGATTGTGAACAACGAGCTGAACTCGAGCGCTCAGCCCTGCATACCAACGATGGGCTGCGACCTGTCGTTGCTCAGCTGTCGATACCTTCAGCATCTGGAAAAGCGGAAAGTCGTCTATCTGCCGTACGACACGGACGAGGAGGCGAGGCACGCGGTGTCCAAGGGCTGGGCTTGGGGGGCCCTTACCTTCCCTGGGAACTACTCGGCTTCGCTGATGGAGAGGATCGACGCCGGCAAGGATGCTGATGAGTACAGTGTTATCTTCGCCGATATAGACGTCGTTATGGACATGTCGAGTGAGTGGTCTTGACTTCTCTGTTTTAATGCAACGTAAACATGTTGTTTGGGTTGTTGGGTCGTTTTTAATTGTGTACTAAATACACACTTTTTGTTGCAGATCAGCAAATCAGCCAGCTGCTTCAGCGGGATATGTATTACTCCTTCCAAGAATTCTCGAAGGACATAACAAAAGCATGTAACTACAGCGACAAGTTGGCTGACATTCCAGTATCGGTAAGCACAGACTCGGATCTTCTGATTGAGAATTGATAAGCATATAACATTAAGTTATTTTAATTAAAACATTGTACTTTGTAGTTCCGAACACCTATTTATGGACCACTGGAGCCCAACTTTACCGATTTCGCCGCTCCTGGTGTTATTTTAACGTTAGTTTAAATTCAATTTTTCTATTATAAAACTATTTAAAAAATTCGCCAAAGTTTATACCAAATAATCTATTATTTACAGAATTATTTTCTTCCTGTCGGTCGCGTTAACTTCTGGTGCCATGTTGTTGGAAAGGAACGAGGGATTATTCGAGAGAAGTTTAGTTGTCGGTAAGTAATAAATCTTTAAAAAATATAACAACAAATTCAACGACAAAATTTGATTCTCTTCATAATTAAATCGATTTACCAATTCAGGTGTAACCGGTCCTGAAGTTCTCTTCGGACAAGTCGCCACGCATTTCGTCATAATGACGGGTCAAAGTGTGATGGTCCTCGTAGTGTCCTTCGCCTTGTTCAAGATCACTTGCGAAGGAGACGTCGCCTGGGTCACTGTACTTACTATTCTCACTGGCTTGTGCGGCATGTGCTTCGGTAAGCAAGACTTTATTTAATTTCAGTGTTCAAAGCGCCAGTCCTACTGCGGATTTATCTCGCAGCTCTGTTGTCTTGCTGGTAGAAAGATAGTTTTACGTAATAGGCGTTTAAATTTGCATGTTACGACTCCGGCATTTAATCAGAAGAATCTTTGTATGGAAATATTTTAATTTGAAACATTTGCTTGACCAGACAGGCGGTGTAAGTTTGCGTAATATGATAATGAAAGTTTATTCAGTTGCATATTCCAATAACTTCTGTAAAATGTTGAATCTAAAATTCTTAATTATGAAAGAAAAGCAAGTTCGCTGTCACTGTTAAGCATCATATGGGAGCACAAATATAGAGCGGCGTTAAATAAGAATAAAAAAAAAATCAAGTTCGCAAAGTAACATTTTTTGTGCTAAAGGAAATATTTGCATAAAGAGTCTCATATATTTGAGTTACTGTGAGCACGTACTTCAATTACTTGCTCACACCAAGTAAATATTGAGCGAATAGTTCTTTTTTTATAGAACAAGTGCTTTCTTGGGTCAGAGACACTGTTGATTTACGCCTTCTAGAGAGATTCAAATAAGAACATTGGCGCGTTCTATTCTAAAAAAATTTAGTCACACTTTTACAATCTATTCCCCCCCAGGTTTCGTGGTGGCTTGTTCCTGCGACACGGATCGCAGCGCGACCTACATGGCGATGGGCTCCTTCCTGCCGATCGTCATGCTGTGCGGCGTCATCTGGCCGATCGAGGGGATGCACCCGGGGCTAAGGTACATCAGCTACCTGCTGCCCCTCACCAAGAGCACCGAGTCCTTCCGGATGATGCTGGCTCGCGGCTGGACCATCGACGAGCCGACCGTCTACGAGGGCTTCATCGCCACCTTCGTCTGGATCATCATCTTCCTGACGATCGCCATACTGCTCATCAAGTTCAAGAAAGGCTGAGGAGATTATATTCTTTTATTGAATGGAGAACGCCTCGCGATGCGATTTTTGAGTTTTATTTTTTTTTTATTTTCTTTTTTTTTTTACCGACTTGACGTTCTTTTGATAATGGATTTTATGCGCATTGATAGGATCCGAGATCGAGGCGTGTGCGAGGAGTTTTTCGTATTCATAAGAGCAATCCATTTCGAGAAATTTAATTTTGGTTTCTTGGTGTAATGATTGGTAAATTAAGGATGTTAGGGAACGATACTGTTCTTTTCTTTTTATTATTGCGAACGTATAATTTCTGTGATAGTCTAAGTAAGGCGATGATTTGATGAAATCATGTCTTACTTAACTTATTCGAAAGCAAATGCAATTTTCTAAATTTTGTAGAGTTTTGCATTTAATTTAAACGAGTAATGGTGTCTTCGCATTAATAAAGAAAATGACATGGTAAAAAAATCAAGAAATACGATATGAAAAGAAAAAATATTTGACGTTGAAATAATTACCCAAATCTTAAAAATTATTGTAATTCTTTTTAAGACCATCGCCATCCTGGTCTATTATTTGAATTTCAATTATTTTGTTTTTGTCATCGTTTAAAATCAAAAAAGATCCTTTATTCAAACTTTTCAAATGAATTATAAAAGTTTACGATAAAATAAAGATAAATGGATGATTTTCAATCAATTCGGACAAAAAGAATGTTTACTTATTTTGACAATTAATTAAAATTTTTTTGAAAAATGTCACGAATATTGACTTTTTTTTACATTACTTAATTTATTGTATTTAATCGGTGCTACTATTGTGAAAACACTTGGAATACTGCTTAGCAATGAACCTCTGTAATGTATATAAGCACACGTTACAGTTTTTATACAGTTAAGCAAATCGCGATTTCTTCCTGAAAATGGTCAACGAAAAAATATATTTATTCAATTATTTTTGTAATTCTACTGTATCTTTATCATAATTACAGTAAATGAGAAAGATACCTAAGGAAGAACATACTTGTACAGTAGATTTAAGTATATCAAAATATTAAGTAGGGTAAATGCAGAAAAGTATCTTACCGATGGAGTTTTAGTGTACGTTTTGTTAGAATTGTATTTTGTGGGTTCTGGATTGTTGAGCGACACGTTTATTTGTATTTAGTTAAGTTTCAGGTTTCATTTAGAGAATAAATTATGTATAATTTTTTCTGTTAATTTTCTAAGGCAGGTCCGTTTTTTTTTATATAAGCTATAGCGTTAGACCAGTATTTTTCATGTTAAGCCTTTTGTACAGCCTTATGATTGTTTACGGAGTCAAGATAAATTTTAATAAAGCGACAAGAAAGTTAACAAAATAATTGTCTTTATATTTCGTCTTTTTTTCCATAAATAGATCCCCTTATTTAGCCTCCCCAACTGTGAATACCTCATAATTGGCACACTCATTAAAACATCGCTTGACACAGCGAAGGCCTTTCCCTGGGTTATTCCCACTCCAGAGCTGTTGCTGAACGTAATTTCAGAATGGAACTATAGAAATTCTCCCTTTAAGTCACTCGCCTATCTTTTCCCTTTTTAAAGAATACCCTCGAAACATCCTCGAAAGCTTTTCTCAATATTAAAATAACCTTAGAAAACAGCTTTAGTTGCTTGCGTTGCTGCAGAAGTTTATAACGTAAAGTTTTCTTTGCTAACTCTTTTTTCGAAATAATTCGTAGTAAAACAGATCATTTAATTGTTAACAAGTGTATCGACGGCAAAAATTGCTTTTCACGTATACTCAAAAAAAGAAATCGCGACATCTGAGACAAATGCAAGGTACCCATAAAAGTGAAATACATACTAACTTATAGAATGTCAACAATATATCAATGAAAGAGTTAAAGTTAACTAAAGCTAAGCTAAAAAAAGCAGATAAAAAACTTGCTGCCCCAAGACAACCAATGCAGATCTACGATTAACTTTATCAACGAAATTAACATGCGAAACAAAATATATATGAACTAAATCAAAATTTCTCACTATATAATCTGTAAAGTATCTGGTATTATCAAATGTTTATATTATATCGTATTTATATTATGTATTATACTAACATACACTGTTATAGAATGTAAAATTGTTCTTCCAAAAGCAAGTTAATTGCGCACAGAAAAATGAATAAAACTTTGTATACTTTTTGAATATATTTATTTAGATGTTTCTCCTGTAACAGCTGGAGAACGATTGATCATTAAAAACTAAAACATTTAATATAGTATAAGCCTATAATATAGCCTTTTAGCGGAGGATCCTTTTCGATCCCTGTGCACGCGACGTACACGTTCCAATTTTTAAACGTGTGGGGTTATTTTAAATCTATCTGTAACAAAAATAATGTATCTCGACTAAATGTCTTGTAAACATCAGAATTTGTATGTACTTTGAGTCGTTAATACCCAATATGAGGGACGCAGCATTAATTAAATAAATTTAAAAAATAAAGAATTGCTTTTTATTTATTGTACAAGCTGAATTCGTCAGCTTTTTCAAATTTCCAAGAATAATGTGGAAAAAACGCATATATGCGCGCGCACGTCTGTGACTCGAATCAGTGCATACAAGTAAATACCGCTTACGCTTTTATTCTATTCGTGCGTCAACTGGAAATGCCGTTGAATTTATTATTTTGAGCGACCTGTGTATTTATATTGTTTCCGAAATCTTTAGCGATAGCAGTGTTCAACAAATCACTGGGAGAACACTTTTCCGGCAGTCGGATAATACCATTGAAAGCTGTTACGCGGAATTGTTTTTTTTATCTGCGAAGAGAATGAAGAAATTTTGCCTGTATCTCCTTGTACTTGCCTGCATTTACCTTGGCACAGCTACCTGCCAAAGTCAACGTATGTCCTAAATATTAACTAATTAGTTCTGATCTCGTTATAATTAAATTAATTAATTTGCATAGAAGTGAGAAAAATCTTGAAGCTCTTAATGAAAAATTGTACATTTTTGTAGCGGGTCGATGTCGAAGGGTTACTGATTGCCGACCATGCCAACCAAGATTGGTAAGACAATGCATTAACGGTCTTTGCGGCTGCACTTTTGATTTTAGACTTCATTAAATTTATGTGAATGAGGTTACGAACAAAATAAATTAACATTGAAAACAATATTTTTGTTAAAATTTTATTCGACCTTTTTAAACAAATGAACAAAAAATGTGCACAGTTTTAGTCTTTAAGAAATTATAAATATCAAACATTGATCATCGTTACAATTCAAAGTATTAGTAAGAATAATCGCTTTTGTTTGAATAAAAAAGAAGATTCTTATTCAACACGGGATTGCTACAGATAAGAATTTGATGCAACAGATTAGTAGACGTTAATCTTACATCAGTTTAAACAATTCTTTTTTTCTTCATGAAAACAGAGTGCACCGCAATATGTATTTAGTAAATCCAGTTCTACTTTTCCAAATTCTTATCAGATAAGAATTATCGCTTACAATTAAAAAAAATTAACAGAAAAATCTTGGCACTTACGCACTCACCGGGAAATTTCATTCACAAAAAGACAATAATGATTCCTTTTAAATATAGCTTCGATAACATAAAAACAATCTTCCTCGTACTATACTATCAGTTACCGCAAACTTTTTCCGGCTGATCTATTTTTAGAGCCCCATATGGTGTATACTATATCCTAGGAAAGTAACCCTGCATTCCTAACCCAATCCCAGAAACTAGTCCAGCAGATCCGAAGAATCCCTAAAAGGCCGTGATTCACTGCATTGATAAGAAAGTCCGCGACTCGCTCAATTACTCATCGCCTCGTCGCCGTAAAAATAATAACAGGCATCCGGTGAGTACGCAGAAAACTCGTAAATCCGTTTTTCGAGGCGGCGGCGGCGACGCGTCGATTGTCCGCACGTCGGGAATCCCGCCTGTGCCTTTATCCCGGCGCGGTGGTATCTCCACCATGGGCCCCCCGAGCTTAAATAAGTAGGGGACCCGAGAGGAGACCAGGTTCACTTTCTACGCTGCTTTCGCGAATAACAGACCTTCCCCGGAGCCGAGATGTTGCGAGTTCTTTTGCTGCTGGTGATCCTTTCTGCGGTCGTGTACGCGCAGAATGAGATCGTCAGGCCGTCGCAGAAGCCGAATAAGTGGGAGAGTATGTATTTGAGTGACTTTTTTTTGTGTAATTGCAATAAATTTATCGTAGTTTATTCAATTGAATATTGATAATCATATCATCGATATAAATATGGATATAAATTATTGTACAATTGCTTTATGTAGTTTTAGTCGTATTTACAATCGCAATATTTTATTAATTAGAATTTTAACCTGTTTCAGAGGAGTGTGTAACAGCAGCTGATTGTCCTGAATGCCATAGGAAGTTTTACACGATATGTATGTCCGGTTATTGCGGCTGCAAATATCAGTACACTTTTGGCTAAAGAAATTGTAAATTCTGTTAAAGTTGGCTGTTAATGAGTATTATGGAGAAGTTGGCCGTTAAAAAGTATTATAGATTCTGTTTTAAATTTACCAAATCATCAAATAATAATTATTATTTGATAATTTAAGGCAGTTCTGATCTCTATCTAATGTATTGAATTATCGCTTACTTTAAGTTTATTTTTCTAATAAAAAAAATTATTTAGAAAATAAATGAAGAAAAAAGTTTGATGTTGCAAATCACATTATATTTATTATAATATAAAAATAAAATTGTTATTCTATTTGAAAACATTCGTTTTCTTTTTATCCCCTTTTATAATTAAAAGATAATTATAATTATATACTTTAAAACCTTAACGTTATTATTTTAATATTTTTAGAATGTAGAAACAATAAATAATTGTCTAGTGCTGCGATTATATGAAATTTCCTGTTACATAAAAATCCAGGTTATTGTCATAAGAGTATACTTTGTCAACAGATTTAACTGTTATTATTTTTATTAACGATAAAACCTAAAAAAATCTTTTCTTAAAACTAATGTTGGATATTATAATAACATTACCTATTAATTACAAACATAATCGATTAATTTGAAAACTTTAAGCATTTTTTTTCAATATTATTAAAGTTTTAGTGCTTCGAGTACAGTATGCGCAATTTGAATTCCTAGTACAAATTATTTAATAAAATCTGATAAAAGTAATAATCAGTTTTAAAATGTAATCAATGTTGAATTTGAATGTATGTTTTTCCAGAAAATTATTTTACAAAACGTGATGTTTAGTGTCGATTGAAAAGAGATAGACGTTTTTGATACAAAGAATATACTTGTTTAAGAATTGAAACCACCATCGGAATTTTCACGTCTGACTTTAAAATCAGTTTTTGAAAATGATTAATAGTGCAAATTTATTCACAGTTATTCACATTAATATTTAATTTTTTAATTAACTTTCAAATTAGATGTAATAAAAATTTTGAATCCCTTTTTAATATTTGCTGCTTCAACATTTTTAGCTTACGAACTTCATCACTTTTTAAAACAAGTTAAAACAAGTGAATAATTATGCAAATCTAATATCAAGTTTATTGTATAAGTTTTATAAAATCAATGGTATATTTATTATTTACAATAATGAAGGCATTTCAAAAAGTAAGCTAAGAATACTTGTTTTGAAAGCTCAATTTTCGCAACGAGCTCAGAGTGTATTTTGCTTTATTTTGGCAATGCAAACTGCAGATAACAATATGTCATTTACGTGAGAGTGGTTATCAAGTGCTCGTTTGCCAATCTCCGTTTTCCTCATTTTTAACCTTGTCTTACTTTCCCTTTACTTCATCCTTGTCCTTTATTTTTTCACCTGGTTACGCTAATTATGTATTTGTAATAATAAATTTTGTTTATTCTGTAGATTATTTTGCAAATATATCAACGCCGCGATTGTTAAGATTGTTTTCAGTGAAAGACAGCTTTTCTGAAGCCGTACAGTCATTGTCTTTTTGTGGCAAATATGAAAATAATATCGCCAATTTTTCCTGACAGCAGCTGTTTGTTATACCCATTCAGAGGGTAAAAGACTTAAATGCTTTTAAAAACTTTGCTAATTTTCTACTAATTTTCAAGTCTTTGGATTTCAAATATTAGAATTAACAAATATCTAGGCCACGGTTTTGAAAGAAAAGAAATAATTGCTTTTTAATGCGGCTCAAAGATAATATAAAACTAGTAGAGACTAATAGATACTAGATAAATAGATACTCCAGATCTTTGATAAAAGAATTATCATAAAAGATACTTATCAAACACAATTTAATGTCTTTTGAATACATATATCTACTATGAAGTTCAGCCCTTTACAATTTTCGGCGAGGCAACATTTTTCAAAGTTATCTGGTGTTATGTTTAATAATATGAAACCTTTTTTGTTAAATAAAAATTTAGTCTGTGAATATTTTTTAATTTATGCGATACTATTTTCTTGCATTCAATCTTCGATTGCTTTGCATCACAATATTTCGCAGGCTATCGACGATCACATTCATTTAATATCAGATATTCAAAATTTGTATAAAATACGCAGTGTTTGTATGGTTTACACAGATCATTTAGACAGTAAGTTCATTTACTCATTTACATAATCTTCATATACTATATATATTATTATTATACTTTTTTGACCTCAGATGTATTTGGAAGTACGTTAATGTTGAATTTCTTAAAACGTTTTCAAAAAATAAGAACATTACCACTGGCCATAAAGCTGTCGGATTTAAGCGAGAAGTACACCGCATTTTCAATATCTTCATGGCAACTTGTTGTAGTATCTATCTGGAGTGAAAAAGATCTGCAAAGCTTTGAGGAATTTGCAAAAACTCACATTCTGGCACTTCACCTTTGGCTTATTATTTTTCAAAAGCCTTCAGCAACAGAAGTGGAAGAATTCTGCGAGAAACCAAATGGCAATCGATTCAGTCTGAATTTTAATACAAGAATGCTGGTGAAGTGTTACAAGAGTTCGAAAATTAGGGAGTGGTATTCTATGGGAGAACGGAAAGAAACTTTAGTTTATGATTTGATGGAGTGGACTCCAGAGAATGGTTTAGTACTTACAAGTGACAAAACTGTTTATCAAAGGCGTCGAGATTTTGGTGGAAAACAATTGAAACTATCAGCAATAAAGGTACTATTTTATTGGTTTAATTTATGCCGTGCGAATCTTTTATTATAAAGAAGGTGACGTTATTTTTGCAGGATTATGATAAGCTACCAATTATAAAAGGAAATCGCATAAAAAATGCCGATATCCATCAGATAACAGTTTTTGAAATTTTGCGCTACTTGAACTTCACCATAAAACTCACGGCTCACGACTCTTATGGTTACTTAAATACAACTGAAAATCGCTGGACAGGAATTTTAGGGGAAATCGAGGCTGAAAACATTGATATGTCTTTGTCAGGAATTGAAATAACCAGAAATAGAGCAAATACTTTTGATTATTCGTGGCCAGTGCGATTATTAAGAAATTTTATTTATTTTAAAGATCCTGATCTTAAAAAAATCAAGTGGTCAGCTTACATAAAGGTTGTATGAAGTATAAAAACAATTTTTCAAAATTAAAATTACTATTATCGTTATTATTCTTTTTCTACAGGCCTTCAATTACGACGTATTAATTACATTGGCAGCAACAAGTATTTTATCCACGATTATTATTTTATTTATAAAAATAAAAATTCATAATAAAAAGTACGTCAAAAAAAGTGACTTGATTGAAATCCTCTTGGACATTTGGGGAATTTACTGTCAGCAAGGAATATCAGGTAAGTTGTACTTGCAAAATATGCAGTGCCAATAATTTTCTTTTATTGATTGCATCTTTTAAAACAGATTTTCCAAAACCGACGTCTTTGAGAATTACAATAATGCTGCTGTTAATTTCCAATTTGATCCTTTCAGCTGTTTATTCAGCTTTTATTATTAGTTTTTTAAGCAATTTTACTGAAAGCTTACCCTTTTACTCCTTTGAAGAGTTTGTAAAAGATGGGTCTTACGGCCTTTTATTACTGAAAAGCACTTCAGACGAAGAAAAATTTAACGTAAGAATAAGCAAAAAGTTCTTCTAGAATTTTTTTAATGAAATAAATCCAAATCTAATTGAATAATGATTTTTTAAAAAACAATAGGTCACAAAAGACCCGTTTTTAACTACAGTGAAACCTTTAATTAAAAATCGACAAGAATTTCCTATACATTATGGGGAAGGATTTCAACAGGTAATTTTGAAAAAGGTTTAGTTTGAAAAGCATATTTAATATTTATTTCATATTTATGTTTTTTAGCTTTGTGCTCGAAAATCTAAATTAGGTTTTTATGTAAAAGATGACAAATATCACTATGTGAAGCAAAATGTTTCTTGCAAGTTGGTAAGTATAAAAGCAGATGGAATGCGGTTCGATTCAATAATACTAGTAAAAAATAGTCCATTTAAATATTTACTCAGTTATTAGTAAGTAATTTTTTGCAACCGAAAGGTAAAATTCAATTATATTAAACATTTAAATAATATTATTGTTATTGCAGTATTCAGAGATTTAAAGAAAACGGAATTTTAAGTCGTATTAAGAAAAGAAATGAAGAAAAGAAAGAGAACTTAGAAACACAGTTTCATTCAGTTGGATTGAGCGAAGTTACTCCCGTTTTAATGATATTCTTATGCGGTATACTTTTAAGTGTACTTTTATTGTTTTTTGAACAATTCCATTACAAATATAAAATGCAGAGATATATTCCTAATCCGTTAGCAATTCGACGATAAATCAGTAAAGTTTATCTTTATATACACGTCTTTATAAAACTTCCATCTATTATTTAGGTAGTAATTTGTTTGCATTTGAAAACGAAAAAAAAACTACATATTCGTAGATTTTAAATTAACGTAAATTCTTTTTTCGGCAGCATATTAAATTATAATGTAGGACTGCCATGTATAATTTTCTGGGTTTATCCGCTTCTTAATTCAATGTAGTTCCAGAATCAATAACGTTCCTCGTCACATGTTTGGGTATTGCCCCAAAAAATTGTAAATTAATAATTTGGCGTCTGTAACGCAACCATAAATCACGCAAACGAATAAGGAGAGTTAGATTTTCTTTGACAAGCTCATCAATCCAAATATGCATATATATTAAACGGATTGATATCGTATAATCACAGATATAATCATAGATGTTGAATTTTTAATTCGACCATATGGCGTATCATAGAAGAATTCTAAATGTACATAACTAAAACAAAGCCTAGTGAAATTCTAAAATACTTAAAAGGAAAAGTGCATTAGAACCATGACTTGTATATGTCTCATGCGCCTATAGTATTATTATGTACTTATGAGATGATACTAATGCACTTATTTATTTTTTCAATAATTATAGTTAATGTATTAAATTCAAATATCAGTGTGGTGAATAAACTTGCTGATTACGTTTATCTGATAGCCGACATTAAAGATTTTTATGAAGCTGGAAGTATTTATATTCTACATGGAGATTCTCATGAGAGTAAGCATTGTTTATTAAAGTATATGTATTATATCTTGTCTATTATGTAATCTATATTAAGATTTCAAAAATATTTTTTATTAGAATTGATCAGCGGACTAATACTAATGAATTTTCTCAAAAAATTTTCTTCCTTGGGACTATTTTCTCAAACAATGCGTCAATCTGATTTCTACGAAAAATATAACGATACCTTCAAAAGTAATAGAAGAGAATTAATTGTCTTATTCTTAGAAAATGAAGAACATGTTGAAAATTTCCAAGATTTTACAGATTCGCATCATTTATTTTATCATGCCTGGTTCGTCATATTTTGGAAGCAAGAACTTGGCCATTTTTGCGAAAACCCGAAGCTAAATCGATTTCACTTACAATTAAATATTCGAATGGTAGTTAAATGTTCTGGAAGTTCAGTAATAAGAGAATGGAACGCAGTGAACCGAAAATATGATGTCAGCACAACAGATATTTTTGAATGGGATCGTAAAAACCGTTTGGTTAAGAAAACAGGCAGTAATTTTTATCAGCGACATTATAATTTTTATGGAATGCCTTTAACAGTATCAACAATTAAAGTAAGAATTATTAATTATTTTAGTAAAAATATCTAGTTTCACATAAATATTCATAAAAATTCCTTACATTAATAACTGCATTCACAAATACAGGAAATTCGCGACGTAAAAAATTTACAAAATGGCAATGTAATAGACCACATAACGACAGAGTTGATGACACACATGAATTTTTCTATAAACTTCTTACCTCCTTACGAAACTTACGGTCGGTGTGATCCGAAGACGAACAAGTGGTCCGGTTTGCTTGGCGGTCTGTCCGCTGGTAATTTCAACATGTCCTTTTCTGAATTCACAATTTCAGCTCAGAGATACAAAGATTTTGATTTTACCTGGCCTCTTTATGTGACGCCGAATGCGCTTTACATCCGAGCGCCTGGGATAGTTTCTGTTAAATGGAATGCTTACACTAAGGTAAGGAGAATAATCAGTATCAGGTAGTTATGGTTTAAATTAAAAGTAAACCTTCAAAATATTTCAATTTCGATAAATTCAAATGAAACATTTTTGCAGGCATTTGACTACAGAATATGGAGATGGATTATAATTTCAATGGTAATAGCAACGGTAATAATTAGTATAATAAAAATTAAAGCTAAAAATCCAAACACAAGTAATAGTATTTTTGAAAACTTTTTGTCCATTTTGGGAATTTATTGTCAGCAAGGATTGGCAGGTGAAGTTAATTAATTACCATCGGGGAGAATAATTCAAAACATTTAATACACACACTGTTATTACAGAATTTCCAAAAGTATCATCTTTACGAATAGCCTACGTATCGCTATTTTTCGCTTCGGTTGTAATCACAGCTGCTTACTCTGGTTCTATAGTTAGCAACTTGACAAATTTGATCGAAACATTACCTTTTAATTCATTTTCGGATTTCATTAAGCTTGGTACCTACAAATTAGCAGTTTTACGCGACAGCGTCGACGAAGACTACTTTTATGTAAGGGAAACAAAATACTGATATTAAATATTGAACTTTTTTACACATATTTATCCAATTTGAATATATTTATGTTAAGAATCCAACAACGTCAGATGTAGCACAAATGAGAAGAATGATGAAACCACACAATACACTCCCCCCAAATAATTTGGCTGGATTGAAGCAGGTAATTTTATCTGTAGTTTTACTTTGAGATTGTATACTATTAATAAACCCCGTTAAAATGTAATTTAATTCATGTGCAGATTTGCGTAGAAAGGGTGGCATTTTATACTAATGAGATGATGAAGCTGAAAGAAGCCAAAAGAGTCCCATGCAAAGTTGCTGGAATATACACTGGAGGAATGAGATATTTGGGAATACCTCTACCTAAAAATAGTCCACTCACAAAAATGATAAATTATCAGTAAGTACTTTTGTCATCGTTCTAAAAATGAAAACTAACTTTCTTAATACATCGTGTACATATGTTTAATCACACGTTTTTATTTAGCATAAGAAGATTCGAAGAGTATGGTCTCATAAAACGCATGAAAAATAAGTTCACTGAAAAGAATGATTATTCGATCACAAAATACTATCCAGTAGGATTTAGAGAAATTACTCCAGTATTGTCTGCATTAGGCGGAGCATTCGTCATAAGTTTCATAATATTATTGCTGGAGTGCATCGCTTGCGGTGCAAAACATATTTTTAATAATAATATAAATATAAGAATAGATCCTGACTGACCTCCTAAACACTGTTTAATGTGCTAAGTAATCTATTTAATAAATTAATAATGCCGAAAGAAATCATGAGGCTTCGCTCTAACATGATTTTTTTTTTATCTTCGGAAACTTGTGTAATAAAGAAGCATTCATTTTCAATTGCATTGGTTTATTGCATTACCTGGGCCTAGTATATGAAAAGTACCTACTTATATCAAACAAGATAATTCCTCTATTCTCATGTTCGCCTCATATATCTGCTTTACTTTTCAAACGTAACAAATGTTTAATTTTATAGCAAAGGAGGTTCATTTATCTTCATTATTGTGAATCAGGCATATTATTTTCAGCCATCAAATTACTTGAATATTTAGTTACCAACTCTGTTTTACAGACAGAATCTTGTTATAATTACAATTTTCGTTCTATCATTCGATGATCTTATTTGATAAGGAAGAGTGTCACTTTGAAATCAAAATTCACATCTCAATAGAAAAAAATGTGAAATGAAGTCAGTAGTAATTATTATTTATTTACTTTAGCCATTTCTTCTCAAAGTAAGTTCTTCACGTACAACAAACATACAAAAATGTTTTGTTTATCACCTTATAGAAGTTGGAAAAAACAAAGTTTATCTTTGATCATTATGACAGTTGCATTCTTGACATCTTCTCACGCCTCATCTAATTATACTTACGTCGATGTAGTAAAGGATTTCAACGTAATATTAAACATCCGAGAACTTTATAATCTACACAATATCTACGCTGTTTATAACAATGATGTAGAAAGTAAGATATTTGAAAATTCTAATTATAAAACCAATTATTTTATTTTACTTTTATAAAACTCTTGCCTGATTGATTTTTCAGATTACTCGACAAAATTATCAATTTTTCCAAGGATTTTTCATATTTTAAAGCGATTGTCAGAAAGAAATGTATTTTCCCAAGCAGTAACCCAAATTGAATTAAATAATGTGTACAATAAGACTTTTGTAAAATATTCCCGACAGTTGTTTGTTGTTTTTATTACAAAAGCGGATGATTTGTATAACTTTGAAATGTTTACAAGAATACATAACTTAGCTTTTCACAATTGGTTTTTAATTCTTTCTGGAGTACCTACAAAACAAATGATAAATGTGTGCGAAAATTCTGACGACAATAGATTTAATTTAAACGTCGACTACAATGTCTTGATTAAATGTTTTACACGTCAAAAAATTCAAGAATTATATACAACAAGAAGTAGAGAAACAACAAAATTGTTTGATCTCCTAGAATGGAATGTAAATGGAAGTTTAAGTTTAAATACTAAAAAGAACTTTTATCAAAGAAGAGGCAATTTTGATATGTCGGAAATGAAAATTGCTCCAGTAAAGGTTAGAAGCATTTTTAATCTAATGATAGATATTCTCCAGACCTGAAAACAGGAATTTGTATTCCTCTGTAGGGTTAGCTCTGTAATATAATGTTTTCAATCTGGAATAAATAAATAAATAAAAATCATTTTTTTACTTAATGAAATATAAATTTACAGGAGCAGAAAGAAATCCCTTATATGACGAAAGACGGAGAAGTGAAAAATATTGATATCTTCCATGATCTTATTTTACACTTGTTATATGCAATGAATTTGAGCATTACTCTTTTACCGCCAATTGATACATATGGAATATTCAATCAAACGACAAAAGAGTGGAATGGTTTATTGGGTGAGGTGAAAAGTGGGTACATCGATTTGCCATTGGGAGAATTCACAATAATAACAGATAGAATTGATGATTTCGATTTCACTTGGCCAATTTATTTAGCTCGAAGTATGTTGTATTTTCGAGATCCCGAATTGCCGTCTGTCAAGTGGAACGCCTACGTTAAAGTAACAAAAATATAAAACAATCACAGAATTAAAATTCTGTTAAGATTTATAATTTAAAATGAGCATTTTTTATTATTCTTTTACATACAGGTTTTTGCCATTGACGTATGGACTGTCTTTGTAATTGTTTGCTTTATATTGATTGCAAGTTTGACGTATATAAAAGCAAAATTTACTGGACGACTTACGATTGCCGAAAATTTTTTAAATATTTGGGGAATTTATTGCCAACAAGGTTTACAAGGTAAGGTAGTTTTGAACTAATATCAATATCGTTTACAACAAAAGAAATTCATTGCATTTTTCATCCAGCTCAAGTGCCTTTGTCATCTTGGAAAATAGTTATTATAATTATCTTTTTATCTCAGATAATAATTTTTTCCTCATATTCGGCATTTTTAGTAAGTTATTTAACTACTTTAAATGATCAATTACCATTTAATAACTTATCAGAATTTATAAAAGATGGAACATACAAATTTGTAACTATTTTGAATGGTGCCGAGGAAGCATTATTTACTGTGAGTTATGATTATGAATATGTTACAAATTATTTACTAACATATTAATATATTTACTAACATATTAAACCTTTAAAAAGAATACCGTAGACCCAGTTCTGATAAAAATGGAAAAAATGATGAAACCTCGAGAAGAATCACCATTAAACAACAGTGAAGCGTTCAAACAAGTAATAGTTTCTCATTATTTAAATGTTTTAAAAATATTTAATATTCACCCTAAAATTAAACATTTGCCACTTTACAGATATGCGTAAGAGATAAACTTGCATTTTATACAAAAGATTTTAAGAAGAAAAAAATAAAAACTTCAAGATTTTGCAAACTAATCGGTATTGATGCGAAGGACAAACGATGTTTAGGATTACCATTTGTTAAACAAAATCCTCTTAGAAATTTTTTTAGTTTTTAGTAAGTAATTTACAAATCATAGTTTTTTGACCTTTCATATTATCCTTGAAATATTTTTATTTTATAGTATACAAAAGTTTAGTGAACATGGAATAATGAAACGTCTGGTGAACATGTATTTCAAAACATACGACAATGTCGAAACAAAATTTGCAGCCGTCAGTCTTCGAGACATCACTCCTGCTCTGGCAATCATATTATTCGGAATTTTCATAAGTGTTTTTATACTGCTTCTGGAATTTATACATTTCAAGTTCAAAACAATTAGCGTGTGACATGTAAATAAAAGAAAAATGGAATTGTTTTTAATTACTATCTATCAAAAATGTATTCTTTTGATAGCCCTCGATTATTTGATACACATCTATTTTTACTAATCATAATTGTGGTTCAAGTTTAGATTAATAAAAAATGTATTTCACTGAAAAATTATCGTTGATTTTATTTTTTTAATGTATTTTGATACAGTTTTTTAGGCTAAACCATTTCAAACTAAAACTTTTGGTTAAAATAAATCTATCTACCAACATGAATTTAAGCAAAAAAATTTGCAAGTTTACCGTGCTGTGTACTTTTATAATACCTTTGAATGCTTTAAATATTACTAATAATAGAGAAATAAATCATTATTTCAATTTGATACTAAATATTAAACAATTTTACCACCTGCAAAGTATCTATGTAGTGTACAATCGTATCTTAGAAAGTAAGTTAAAGTGCATCTTTTTTTCATAATTTAAATTTAACGTTTGTAACATAATATTACATTTTGTATTAATTATACAGATCCTATCATAAGCACCGTAGCATTAAATTGTTTAAAGCATTTTTCTGCAAAACAAATTTTGTCCCAAGGAATCGAAACGTCGGAATTAAATTTAAAATACAATAATTGTTTTACTGAATTGTCACGACAACTGTTTGTTATTTTAATTAATGAAGAAGAGGATTTGACAAACTTCGAAACTTTCGCGCGTTCGAATAATTTAGCTTTCCACAATTGGCTTTTAATCTTTTTTGAAAATCCAACGAATGATACGAGAGTCTTTTGTGAAAATCCAACAAAAAATAACTTAAATTTAAATGTTAATTACAAATTTTTAGTTTACTGTAATAAAAATCGAATCATACAGGAATGGTATTCTACGAAAAAAAGAGATAAAGTTAAAGTGTTCGATCTAATAGAATGGGAGCCAGAATTGGGTATAAAATTAAAAACTTCAAAAGACTTTTATCAAAGACGACGTAACTTTGATCAAGCCGAATTGAAAATGTCAGCTCAAAGGGTACGATTCTCTATTATTCCATTTTTCATTAATAGAACATCATAAACTTCTTTATGTACAATTTTTAGAGTAAATATCAATATCCACGTATGACAAAAGATAAAAGAATAGTCAACACAAACGTTTTTCAGAATTTTATTTTGGAATTAGTTTATCTTATGAACTTTAATATTACTTATTTGCCTGGAGCACAAAGGTGTGCTGGATTCAATAAAGTGGAAAAAAAGTGGATGGGCATGCTAGGAGAAATAAGTGCTGGAACAATTGAAGTTCCACTAAATGAATTCGGCTTAGTTAAGGAAAGGGCTGAAGCTTTCGATTTTACGTTGCCAATAATTATTGGACACTTTGCGCTTCATTTCAAAGATCCAGAACTTCACAAACTCGATTGGATTTCTTATATGAAGGTGTGAATATAAAATTTTACATCATATCAATTAAAAAATTAATTGATTAATTGATATATATCTTATTTTCAGGTTTTCTCGACAAGAGTTTGGATTGTATTTGCACTCGTTTCCTTAATTTTAATTGTATTTTTAACTTTTATGAAGAAGCTTCTTGAAGGTAGAATTGAATTCATGGATAGCTTTATGGAAGTCTGGGGTATTTATTGTCAACAAGGTTTATCAAGTAAATTTTGTAAAATATTTCATTCTTTTAGAACTATATTTTAACAAGCCTTTATCTGAGAATAATTTTGAAAAATGATCCTCTGTTTGCAGTGAACATCTTTAACTCGACTGCTTTCAAAATCATAATTATATTCATTTTTCTCCTTCAAATTATAATGTCTGCTTCGTATTCTGCATTTTTAGTCAGTTATTTGTCTAATTCCTACATAGATTTCCCTTTTCATACGTTATTGGAATTCACAAAGAACAAAAATTATAAATTAATAATGATACGCGACAGTTCCCAAGAGATGTTATTTAATGTAAATTCTCATCTTATTTACACCTAAAGTTCATTAAAAAAAACGTCTCCTCAAATTGAACTTGTTTCAGGGTACTAAAGATGCGATCTTGTTAAAAATGAAAGAAATGGTAAAACCTCGCGAATATTGGCCAGTCAGTACTCCCGGTGGTTTAAAGCAGGTATTTCCAAAAATTTTTAAAATATGTTACTAAAGTTTACTTAATAAATATTTAACTTTATAGATTTGTACCGAGAAGAATCTTGCATTTTTTGCAAAAAATATAGAAGATTTAAAAACGGATTTCCCAATATTTTGCAAACTGGCCAGTATACCCATAAACGAAAGAAGTTTCCTGGCAATTCCCATGCTGAAACATAATCCGCTTATAAAATTTTTTAACTACCAGTACGTTTTTACTAATTTAAAGTGACTGATAAATAAATATATTACATTAATTTTTATAATATTTCTCTACAGTATTGTAAGATTTAAAGAGTACGGCCTCTTGAAACGCATACTAGGAAACTTTAAAATGGATCAAGAATTCTCTGAAAATAAATATGATGCTGTAGACCTTCACCAAATTATTGCGGCATTTGTAATAGTAATATTTGGAATTGTTTGTAGTATTTTTGTATTAATACTTGAACAGGTTCATTTTAGGATAAAACAATCGCGTGTCAATGGTAATACTAAACAAATAATATTATTTCACAAAATAAAGTGAGTTAAGTTATTAGAATAAGCCGTGGATCTCGCAATCAATAAATAAGCAAATGTTGCTTCACAACTATGGTTTTATTCTTTACTGTTGTTTAAACGTCAGCTTCATATATTTATACAGTAGTCTATTTCAGTAAATGACTTTAACCCTGAAAATGATTATTAAAATATTTTCTTATACTTTTTTTATAGAAAAATAAAAAATGATGGATATCTTTTCCATTTACTATTCACACACATAATTGTGAATCTCAAGCCAAATATATAATTATAAAATGATGTACTACAGATTTTAGATATAGTAGATAAAACAAGACCCTTCAAAACAAACAAAAACTTGCTGGTTTATTTCATTTTGTGAACTCAACACTCGAAAATTAAGATTCGTTGCATTTTCTTTAAAAAGAAAATAGTTTTAATATATTATTATTTTAATAAACTAAAATAATATATGAATATGGGTTGTTTGTCAAAGAATAAGAATAAAAATAATCAAATTCTATTAATTTTTCTAGCAATTTACGTAGCAACTGTATTTTCGAACAAAACAATTTCCAATGTTTATCAGCAAATTGAAAATTATCAAGATTTAATATTAAGTGTTAAAAATTTTTATAATATTCATAGTGTATTTTTTATTTTTAAAACTATATTGGAAAGTAAGTACGTACATACTAATTATAAGAGGATTAATTTTGTTATATTTATGTTGGATTGCTTAACTTAAACAAATCACATTTTTAAATTAATTAAATAGAATAATATTTATATCTGAATAATGTAATGAAATCTTAAAGAATATTTTTATTCCTTTTAGATACTTTTACAAGCACAGCAACGTTGTATTTAATTAAACAATTTTCTTTGAAAAAAATTGGATCACAAGGTGTACAGTTTTCCGAATTAAAAATCAAGTACAATACATCTTTTGTAAAATACGCACGTCAGTTATGTGTTGTATTCATTAGAAGTGAGGAGGACTTAAATAGTTTTGAAATTTTTACTCAAACGCATAATTTGGCTTTTCATAACTGGTTGGTTATTTTCACTGGGACGCCCACAAACAATTTAACGGATTTCTGTGAAAAGCCAAGTAATCGTCTTCATTTAAACTTCAATTATCTAATATTGGTGAAGTGTTACGATGATCCGAATATTCGAGAATGGTATTCGATGAAAGCAAGAGAAAAAATTATTATAAATGATCTATTCGTAGAGGGTCCAAAGTCAGAGCTGGAATTAAAAAGTAAGGATAACGTTTATCAAAGAAGACGTAATTTTCAAGGAACTGAACTCAAAATTTCACCCGTTAAGGTATTAAATATTAATGTTATAGAAATTAATACAACTTCTACAAGACGATTTCTTGTAATAACTTTTAATTAGGAGCATAATTTTAATTTACCTTTTTAATAACATTATATTTTTACCATAAACTACGATGATTGCATATAAAAATCTGATTATCTGATTAATTTCGAATTCACGTATGCATTTTTTTGTTCCTTCGTAGAAGTTGTAGAACTAATTTATAAGATACTAACATGAAATAATAGTACATTTCCGCGTAAAAAAATTACGCTTGGGCAAAGTTTTGCCAAACTTTACGTTTGGCAGAACTATTCCCAAAGTTGGCCAAAGAGACTTTCCCAAACTTTCGAATTTAAATCAAGACATTCGGTAAAAGTTTAACGCAACGTTTTAAAACGCGCGCATAAAAAAATTTTCATTAGCCGTAATATATACTAAAACAAGTACAATATTTGCCAGGAAGGTCAACGGATTCCTTACGTGACAGTCATGAATGAAGTAAAAAATACAGAAGTTTTTCATAAGATAATTTTAGAATTAATAAATACAATGAATTTCAAAGTTAAAATGTTACCACCTGCTGATACCTACGGTAAATTCAATCAAACAACAAAACAGTGGATGGGTTTGTTAGGTGAAATATCAACCGGTAAAGTTGAAGTTCCGTTTGCCGAGTTTAGCATTACGATGGAAAGAATAGATGATTTTGATTTCACTTTGCCTGTGATTTTGGCAAGACATATGCTCTACTTCCGTGATCCAAATGTATCTACTTTTCACTGGATCAGTTATGTACAGGTATATTAAATAAACCTACTCTGTAAAAACCAATAAGTGAAACTAACGTAGAATAAGTGTATATACACTTATTCTATGTCAAATGTCTTCCAAGTGGAAGACTTTTGACTTGAAATAAGTGTATATACACTTATTCTACGTTAGTTTCACTTATTGGTTTTTACAGAGTATATAATTAATAAATACGGAAAATATTTATTTAAACTTAAGATCACCTGTTTATTGATTACAGGTGTTTGCCGACGATGTTTGGATTGCGTTTCCTATAATGTTAGGTGTGATACTGATAGTATTGACATTTATGCAAGCAAAAATTATAGGAAAAATTGATGTTATACAAAATTGTTTAGACATTTGGGGTATTTACTGTCAACAAGGTGTATTAGGTATTTTTTATAATAAATGTATAGTATTAGCAAATTGTAAATTTTTGAAAAATAGATTCAATATTTCTTTGATATACAAATTTAAAAGTTATAATTTGCTAATGGCGAAAGGTAGTGTTACTTAATTATTTAATTTTTCCACAACTCGAGTTTTCAATCAACAGAAACTTCAAACTGCTTATCATGGAAAATTGCTATGATGATTCTCTTTTTATCTCGACTTATAATTTTTGCTATGTACTCGGCATTCCTAATAAGTTACTTATCAACTTTAATTCACAAATTACCTTTCCAAACATTGCCAGAATTTATTGAAAATAAATCGTATAAATTTGTAACTGTTGCGAACAGTGCCGAAGAAGTATTATTTACGGTACGCTAATAAAACTAATACATTTAATTCCTTTCCTACTTTTTTTTGTACATATACTAAAATATGAACTATATTTTCAGAATACAACGGATCCTATGTTATTAAAAATGAAAACGCTGTTGAAATCGCATGAAGATTTGCCCTTAAACTATGTGGAAGCTTTTAAACAGGTACTGCGTATAATTATAGTAATTACAAATTAAAGAAAATGTATAATAATCTAGTCGGCTACCTCGCCAGGAGAAGTCTAAACCAGGTGCTAACACGTCAGCGGAGTAATATACTCTAAAATGAATAGGAGTTTCTTTCTTCTATTTTAAGTTTTATAAGCGTATAACTTTATTCTCATTGATTGATAGATGTATGAATAAGCTTGTATAGTATAGCGCTGGTAACTCTCCTTCCCCCTTCCCTTGGTAGCGCCATGCTTGGAACCCTCCTGGCGTGGTAGCCACCTAGATGACGACCTACTACAATTCAATATTTCTGTTATTTTACAGGCATGCACAAATAATAATATTGCGTTTTATACAAAAGATATAAAAGGTCCAGAAACAACTTCTATAAAGAATTGCCAATTCGCCAGTATATATGCAGGCGAAAAACGTTTTTCAGGATTACCATTAATGAAGAATAGCCCACTAACAACTTTTTTTAACTATTAGTATGTATTTATTCATGCGTAGGTTATAATTACTATTTAACGTTTTAATCACTAATTTATTTTTATTTATTTTTTAGCATTTTAAGATTTAAAGAGCATGGTATCATGAAACGTTTGCTAACTCCAAATTGCAAGAAATTAAAAGTGACAAAGGCGGAAGTGAATCCCGTCAGTTTACAAGTTATTACACCGGCACTTCTACTTCTGTTTGGTGGCATTTTTTTAAGTCTGATACTACTTTTTTTAGAAAATGTGCATTTTAAATTTAAACAACCTTACAGTAATACTATTATTTCAACAAGATAGAATTTTTTCACATTACGACAAGAAAATTGATGCACATTTCTGTAATGTAAAAATCATAGGCTTATAGAATGCGTATCAAAATAAAGACAAACATTTTGTAATGCAACTAAGACTATCATGTTACAATTTCTGTTACTCGTTTATTTAGTTTCCACCAACAATTCATTCATTTTATGTAAAAATTTAAATTCGATTTTTTTTTACTGCAAATGAGATTTTGAAGGTTTCAAAATCTAGCCACCTAACTAAACCCCTCTGTAGTATACAACAGTATTGATTTAATACATCCACGTTATAAAGAAACTATTTGATTTCTACATTGCCGACTTGTAGCTGCCTGTAGGTAGTTATTACAACTGTTTCCGTAGTTTATAAGTATTGATTTAGATCCACAAATTATTTACATTTCATGAATATTTACTTTTTATTAAATTTTTAATATTAATCGACTAATTTTTTTTATGTGAGAATAGAAATTTTATTTACATGAATATTGAACTGGAAATTGAAGTACAAAAACTAGAATTTCTAATGAAATTACTTAAAAATAAATAGTTCTAAAACCCTTTCAGTCTTGATTTATTATTTTATTTATTATTTACATACGTAACTTTATTAAATACTTTACTTACACGATTTCAAATGTTTTTTGATCGCGATAAAAGTGATAATTTGATTATTTTTATTCGAGAATATCGGAACGTAATAAGTCTGTTATTATATCATAGATAAGATAACGCTCAAATTTGTTTGGTCAAGTCGATGGATAAAATGAAATAAGCAAATAAAATAATATTCGCGACATGAAAATTTAACTAACTTCTATTCCTTTTTTATTTTTCTAGTTAATAGGGCAGTTATTCACTCAATTTCTCCTGAATTATTCTGAGGTGATCTATTATATTTTCAGATAAATATCTCAATTACAGCGTACTTCGATAGTGGCACTTAATATGCACACTCTGAAGCTTTTTATTAAGAAAGCGGAAGTTCTAGTAGTACTTTTCCTCTCGCGCGTATGAAGTGTTCGATAGTAAATGAGTAAAATAATTAATTAACGTGATGAATTTGCTAAATTTGATAATTACATCTCTTGCGTATGTACCTTCGTGGGCACTGTACGAAACATTACAAGCAACGGATACCTACATTGATTTGTTAACTGGTTTAAAATATTATTACAACGCTAGCAGTATTTTCATTATATATGAAAATTTTAATGAAAGTAAGATTATTCTTATTTTTTTTTCTGTTTGCATTATATTAACTCAATCAAATCTTTTCTTCTGGCTTTTTTTTCAATGAACAAATCATATTCGCTTTTAAATGAACCTAATTTTATCTCTTTTGACTACATTACCAGATTTATTTCTCGCAACAACATTATTCAATAACGTGAAACGACTGTCTGAAAAAAGAATTTTTTCCCAAATTTTACACTACTCGGATATGACCATAAGATACAACAGTACGTTTTCAAAGTATCCATGACAGTTGTTCATATTACCTATCGAAAGCGAAGATAATCTCTTAAACTTTGCCGAATTCACCAAATCTCACGTGTTGTCATTTCACATTTGGTTCGTCGTTTTTTGTGGACCATTCAACGAAATCCTGTACAAGTTTTGCCAAAATCCTGATAAAAATCGACTTCATTTAAATTTTGATACGAGAATGCTGGTCAAATGTTACGACGATCCAAATCTCCGTGAATGGTTTTCGATAGACATTGAAAAAGAGGTCCAAATTAATAGTCTCATGTGGTGGGAGCCGAATAGTAGATTGCTCTTTAATACCAACAAGAGTCTTTATCAAAGACGACCCCACGTTGCTGGTACTTTACTCCGCGTTTCCTCCGTTAAGGTACAGAATCTATTATCTAGATATCAATAGTTTTTCGGTTTAGGATTTAATATTTATTAATATTTCTAGGAAGACCCAACTTTATTAATGAATCTGCCAGATGAAGAGAAAGTGTCTATGTTTACAAGAATGATGAAAGAATTAGCATACGTGATGAATTTCAAATTGCGTTTTGTTACAACAGATGATTCTTATGGTTCATGGAATAGAACTGAAAATAAATGGAGTGGATTGCTAGGGATGCTTCAGTCAGGAGAAATTGATGTTGCTGTTTCGGAACTTACTATGACCAAAGGGAGAATGGATTCCTTCGATTTTGTAACGCCAATTGTTTTGTCCCGCGTAAAACTCTTTATTAAAGAGCCCGGGAGTTCTGTTGTTCAATGGAATGCTTACTTAAAGGTATTAAAACTTTAATTTAACATTTTATTAACGATAAGAGATTAATATAATATTTTTATATTCGATAAGGCATTTAATAATAAAATTTGGATATCAATTATTTTATCAATACTGCTATCAGCTTTCTTACTCACTTACATAAAAGCAAAAATAAGCAGAATTCATTGTTTAAGAAATTATGTAGTTGAAAATCATTTATATGTATGGGGCATATATTGTCAGCAAGGACTATCAGGTTTGTTCAAGATATAAACAACGAAAACCTTTTTTTCTACTGAAATTATAAAATTGCATATTATCAATTATGTATTGATTTTAGAATTCCCCGATTCATCACCGATGAGAATTGCCTATGTTTCTATCTTTATTTCTGCTGTTGTTCTCTCAGCAGTTTATTCGGCTTCCATAATCAGTTACTTAACGGTATTTTCTCCTACATTACCTTTTAATACATTAGCGAAGTATGTGGAGGACGGCACGTATAAACTTATAGTTATCCAAGATAGTGCTGAGCGGGAAATGTTCAGGGTATGGTAATTAATGATAAGAAATTCTTGTTAGCAGTTTTCGTTAGATTACTAATAAATATTTTATTTAGAATTCGCAAGATACTATTTTTGTCAAAATGAATAAACTAATGAAAAAGGAACATGATTTGCCTTTCACGGATGTACAAGCCTTTGATCAGGTAGATACAATATTAATGATTTGCTTGTTTTGTTTGAATAAATGTTTTTAAATTAATAAAGGTTTTCCTTTATTGCATTATCGTTTCATAAAATTTTTAGGTTTGCCGGGAAAGAGTGGCGTACTATTCGAATAGTGCAATGAAAGAGATATTAGGGGATAAAATTTCATGCAAATTGATTGGTATATCTACAGGAACCGTTGATAATTTATCATTTGCTTTAGCTAAGAAAAATCCGTTTACCGAGTTCATTAATTACAAGTAAGAATTAAAGTTCAGATAAAGTAATTAAAGCTTTCTTAAAACGTTGAGATATTATGATTTTAATCTTTACTTATCTTAATTTCTTTATTAATTATATTACCTAATTAAGTACCTTATTAATCTATTAATGTACTTATTGTAATCTGAATTTTACTTGAATGAATCAAATTAATCAGCACAAAGTAGCAATATTAGTTCCAAATAATTAACTCATTAATCACAGCATTGCAAAATCATTTTTCTTCTTCATTTTTCAGTATCTTGAGATTAAAAGATAGTGGTATTCTACATCGTTTGAAGAAAATGTATTTCAAGAAAATAGTCCAACCTGCCAAGGATTACGATGCAGTGGGACTATGGGGAATCACACCGTTAATTACAATATTAGTTTTCGGAATGTTTTTGAGCATTTTCTTATTGGGCGTTGAAAGAGTGCATTATCAATACTGCTCTTCCAAAGTAAACAATATCTTTATTATAGATTAATAGACAATATTTTAACAAACTCTCAATTGTTTGTCATTGGTGCAATTACAGCAATTGTTGAAACAATTTCTAAAGTATAATCTAATACTCATTGCTGACGTAGAAGTAATAAAGAAATTTTACTTGTACTTTTGTAGAACAAAAATGTCATATTAATAAAAGAAAATTCAAGATTACATTTATCAACAGTTTTAAAAGCTTTTTTAAGCGAGTTTAAAAATCTCGAGGACACACTGCACGTGGAAAGTCAAATACGAGGAAGTCAAGAGTGAAACAATTGCGTATGCATATTTAATTAAGATTCGATAATATGAGTTCAGCAGTTGTTTTCACTTGCATTTTTCTCAATCCACTGCTCCTGATAAGTTATTGACAAACGCGTTAAATATATGATATTGCAGCCTGTATTAATATTGCATTTTATAGTAATGTTTGGGCACTAATTATTTCTTTCTTTGGCATTAATAATAATTTTAGGCCATTAGAGCTAATAAATAAAAAAAAGTAAATGTTTAGATTATTTTTTATCAAGCTTTGTAAATTGAGCATTGCGCTGCTTTTATGTTGCAAAATATACCTTGATAAGAAACACTCATTAAATTAGCAATAATTCTTTTTCGCTGATGGAAATAGCTGCTTAGATTAGACTTTATTGACGAGATTGAACATTTACTGTCAAAAACTATTCCGTTTCGTCAATAATCCTGCATTATTAAAAGCTATTAGTATTTATAAGTCACTTATGCTAACTCATCTACTTTCCCTCCCTTTTCAATCTTTGAACAGCGTTAATTACATTGACTAAAGTAAATAAATCTTAAATATTGAAATAGCAAATCTTATGCTTATTAGCGATGCATACGATAGTGCAAGTTCATTCATTCGAAATGTAGGTCGCCACACTATGTGTGGTCAGGAAATAGATTAAAATCCCAGAAAAAAGCATATGAATATAAAAACTAACGAAATTAGACTCTGATGATAGTATGAAATATTTATTTTACTAAAACATTCTTTAATGTTTCCTTCACTTCTTTGAAAATGCAAGTTGTAGGTAGAACAAAGAGAAGGCGAAGAGAAAAATATTTTTTTACTTCATTTTGTACATTCGACATTGGTGTTCCCATAACATCTATTGAGTTTTAGTACTGAAATGGGTAAAATTAAAATTGTAATCACGCTGTTTTTTTTAGAAACACTTTTTTTATTTACTGTGGGAGATCAACCTGACTATACGTATTCAAATTTATTAAAATTGGTGCTTGATTTTCGAACTTATTTCGGTGGCTCGAATTTATTTATTGCTAGAAACGACCCTGCAATGAGTAAGTATTGATTTTTCATCAGTATTACGTTTACTTTTTATATTAAAAAGCTTAAAAAGAGGATGAGAATATTTTGCTTGATATTTTTATTTTGAAATTCAAAAAAATTTATTTATTTTTTTAGACATGGTTGTATCAACTGCTTATCTATCACTTTTAAGAATCTGCTCTCGAGAAGACGTGTATGCAATGATCACAAAAATTATCGATCTACCCAAATACATACAATACAATGATAAAAAAATGGATCGGCCATTTTTCGTTATAGTAATAACGTCTATGGACGATTACAACGATTTTTCCAACGTTACGAAAACGATAGATATGAATTCCTGTATAATGCTTGTGATTTTCGCTAGAAACATGAACCATCTCTGTTATAAGCCGCAAGGAAATCCATTCAACGTAGTTTTTAACACTAGAATGTTCGTCAAGTGCCAAGATTTCCCAATTATGCGAGAATGGTACTCATTATATTCAAATAAAACGGAAATTAACGATGTTTTCAAGTGGGATCAAAATGTCAGAGGCTTAATCCCAATGACTTCTTTATCTCTGTATGAAAGAAGAAACTCTTTAAAAGGAATCACTTTACGTGTCACAGTATTAAGCGTAATTAAATTGTTATTTTACGAATTTTCTTTATTGTTTTTTTCTAATATTTTTCCGATTTCTACAATTGAAAAATGCAGGATAACGACCTTAGTGGATATTTCGGCTCCATAATAACAGAAATCTCTAAAATAGCCAATTTCAAAATGGATGTTCAATCCGTTGAACAGGCCACTGGTATCTACAATCCTGTTGAAAAAAAGTGGTCTGGAATAATAGGGAAGCTTTACGAAAGAAAAACGGACATTGGTGTAGCTGAACTGGCTGTGACTAAGCAAAGGCTGGACGTGATCGATTTTTCTGAGCCAATTCACATTTCATCTACTAATTTTTACGTCAAAACATCTGAGACATCCTATGTTTTGTGGTCAATGTATTACTCTGTAAGTCCAGAGCTTTAACCTGCAGGCGGCCGGCATTCACGAATGGGTCAAAGTCATACTTTGTAGAACTTTTACCTTGAAAAATTTCTCAAAGGACTAAAGATATAGGCGAACCAAAGGTGGTATCAAAACGTACCAGCCCGACCGCCTGGAGGTTAAAGAATAAAATTATTTACTATATTTCAAAATTATTTTATACGAAGACATTATTTTGTCAATGCGTTTCAGGCATTTGGGAGAAAAGCTTCCTATTGTTTGTTAGTTACGATACTGGTTTCGCTAATTTTTCTGGCTTTGACGTCGTTAAGGAATAAGATTGGATTCCAAGTGAACCTTTATAATGCCTACTTGGACGTATGGGGAATATTTTGTTCAAAGCCTCCTTCAAGTAAACACATTTGCTATAATTAAGTTTCTTGTAATAAAATTAAATATTGTAAAATTTATATTTTGCCTTCAGTGTATCCTCGCCACGCGTCTGGGAGGATAGCGTATGTCACAATGAGCGTTTTATCTTTCGTCCTGTACTCTACATACTCTGCGTTACTTGTCAGCTATTTAACAGTATTCAAGCCGGACTTGCCTTTCAATTCTTTGGACGAATTTACATCTGCAAGAACGTACAAAATAACAACAGTGAGGAACACATTATCGGTTCACGCATTTAAGGTTTGCGTTTAAAATATTTTCAACTAAAACAAATTAGTCGTTATTATAATTACTTTTTTGCTCATTTATATAGTTTTCAAATAATCAAGAGATGAGAAAGCTAAATGATTTTTTATTAAATGACAGAGATTTGCCAGATTCCAATCTAGCTGCTTTTGAGCAAGTTAAGTTCGTTCTATTAATGAAACTATTAATGATCGTGAAAAATGCTAAAATGTATTTTTCTTTTTCAGGCTTGTGATCGAAACAAATACGTCGTTCTGTATACAGACGATATAAGTTTAAGAAAAAGCAAATTTACAGATTCTAAATGTAAATTAACGCCATTTGCAAGAGGTCGGAATTAGAGAGCAGCATTTAAAGATGCCAGAACCTATTCCAATGTCTTACAAGCCTGTAGATGCTTGGAGTACGACACCGTTGTTCGTTATTCTGCATTTTGGAGTGATTTTACCAATAATAATAATGATCTGTGAAAACGTTACTTTCTACATTATTCATCGGCGCGATGTTTTCGCTAACTCATCTTCGCAATTGATTGCTTCTAAAAATCAGTGGCCAGATCAAATAAAAGGTAAGAATTCGTTGGTGGCTTTTTGTTACGATTCTACTAAAAAAGTTTCTTGTTAATTTCGCGGCAGGAAAGAAATAAAAGAAGTCAGAAAATAAAATTAGTCTCTCTTTATTGTTTAGTATTTTTAGTTTCTTGAACCAGCCTTTCAATCTTGCATTTCAGCTCTTTAATTTTAGCGTCCCACTCATCTTGTTCCTTCTTGATAGCTTCTTTAGCTTTCGCTTCCAATTCCTTAAGTTTTTCCGAATTTTCACCTTTCTTTTTCTTACACTCTTCTCTTTCAAGCTTCCATTTTTTGGTCAGCTCTTCGATAGCTTTCTTGGCCTTAAGGTCAAGAGCTCCTTTTATTACACCAACAAGTTTATCCATTACATTTCCATCCTAAAGGTATAAAAGAATTTAGTATTTTGATCTGTGCAGTGATCTATATTTTTTGTAATCATTATTTTATTGAACCTCACCCCATTTTTGTTGATACCTTTCTCAGAACCACTTCCACCTAATAAATCCTAATACAGAAAATATAGCAAATAAAATATACAAGTATGAAATAAAAAAATATAATTATTTAATTAAGACAATCATACCAAATCCAAATCTAGGTCAATTCCAAGATCTAGGAGATCTCCCTATTATTAAAAATGAAGAAGAACTTTAATAAACTTTCTGACAATTTTATAATAAATTTGAGAATAATGAATTCTATACCAAAACGAAGCTGGACCCCAAGAAGACAAAAAGTATTATTTTATTAACTCATGACAGCTCAAGCGGACATAGTTGAACACTTTTTTTTTAAACAAGTCTTCATAACTTTTTCACAATTTTACTTGGCTGAATCAGCGATTCTCGATAAATTTCTATCAATCCTTTTGACGCAGGATGAAGAGAATTTTTTTTGATTCAGAAAAAAATAAAAGTGTCTAACTAGACCGCCTTGGCCGAGGCCTTGGCAGTATAATGGGTTAATAAGTATGATAATTTCTTTTATCCTAATCGAAGTCTTTTAAAATTCACTTTAACTTTTTTTTAAGACTATAAACGTAAAAGAATTTACCTGGCCAAGGACTCCTTTTAGTACACCACCAAGTTTATGCAGTAAATTTCTACCCTAAATGCATAAAAGAATTTAGTATTTTAATCTGTGCAGTATTCTATATTTTTTGTAATCATTATTTGATTGAATCTTACCGCATTTTCGTTGATACGTTTCTTAGAACCACGTCCACCTAATAAATTCTAATACAGAAAAAATAGAAAATAAAATATACAAGTATGGAATAAATAATATAATTATTTAATTAAGACATTCATACCAAACCCACATCTAGTCCAACTCCAAGATCTAGGAGACCTCCCTATTATTAAAAATGAAAAAGAACTTTAATAAACTTTCTGACAATATTATAATAAGTTTGAGAATAATAAATTCTGTACCAAGACGAAGCTGGAGCCCAAGAAGGCAAAAAGTATTATTTTGCTGAACATTTTTAACTTTGAAGTGGTTTTCAATGAATCTGTGTTCCAATTTCAATTCTTCTTGAATTTATACTAAAAAATTTGTGCGTTTTATGTAAATTATTGTTTATAATATAACAACATTAATTCCGCTTCACCGAAGAAATTTCGACACTCCTTATTATTACAGATTGGGCCGGGTTATCAGATATGGGATTTTTTCAAAATCTCATTTTATGCTGTTTATTGTATAAGTTTCCAGTGCTGGAGGTCGTATCTTTTTAAAAATTTGTATTATTTTAATTAAAACCGTAATATCTTAAATAAAATTCCTGCTATGTATAAGTTTCCAACAGGTAAGAAGTTTAAAGGGGAATTCTAAAACCAATACAGTGGCAGTATGTAATTTCATTGTTTCAGTATAAAAAAGGTTTTCATTGTTTATATCCTGAACAAACCTGATAATCCTTGCTAAGAATATATGCCTCATATATATATAAATGATTTTCAACTACATACATAATTTCTGAAACAATGAATTCTGCTTGTTTTTGCTTTTATGTAAGTGAGTAAGAAAGCTGATAGCAGTATTGATAAAGTAATTGATACTCAAATTTTATTATTAAATGCCTTATCGAATATACAAATATTCGAATACAAATGTTAAATTAAAGTTTTAATACCTTTAAGTAAGCATTCCTTTGAATAACAGAACTCCCGGGTTCTTTAATAAACAGTTTTACTCGGGACAAAACAATTGGCGTTACAAAATCGAAGGAATCCATTCTCCCTATGGTCATAGTAATTTCTGAAACACCAACATCAATTTCTTTTGACTGAAGCTTCCCTAAACATACACTTCATTTATTTTCAGTCCTATTCCATGAACCATCTGTTGTAAGAAAACGCAATTTGAAATACATCACGTATGCTAACTCTTTCATAATTTTTGTAAACATAGGCACTTTTTCTTCCTCTGACAGATTCATTAATAAACTTGGGTCTTCCTAGACATATTAATAAATATTAAATTGTGAACTAAAAAACTGTTGATCTACAGAGAATAGATTCTGCACCTTAACGGAGGAAACGCGGAGTAAAGTACCAGCAACGTGGGGTCGTTTTTGATAAAGACTCTTGTCAATATTAAAGAGCAATCTGCCATTCGGCTCCCACCGCATGAGATTATTAATTTGAACCTCTTTTTCAATGTCTATCGAAAACGATTCACGGAGATTTGGATCGTCGTAACAGTTGATCAGCATCCTCGTATCAAAATTTAAATGAAGTCGGTTTTTATCAGGGTTTTGGCAAAACTTGTACAGGGCCTCATTGAATGGTCCGCAGAAACCGACGAACAAAATGTGAAATAACAGCACGTGAGGTTGGGTGAATTCGGCAAAGTTTAAGAGATTATCTTCGTTTTCGATAGGTAATATGTATGTCACAGAACTGATAGAGTTTTTTACTGCACTTAGGCTGTTTTGAGTCCTTTCGACCGCTTCTAATCTAGCTGCTTTTGAGCAAGTTAAGTATGCTCTATTCATGAAACTGTTATTGATTATGAAAAATGCTAAAATGTATTTTCTTTTTAAGGCGTGCGATCGAAACAAATACCTCGTTCTGTATACAGACTATATAAGTCTAAGAAAAAGCAGATTTAAAGACTCTAAATGTAAATTAACGCCATTTGCAAGAGGTGGACCGAACAGTTTGGGCTTCGGCTTTGTTAAAGGAAGTCCTTACAGAGGACTTATTGATCACCAGTACGTATTAACAGTGAACAATGCTTTTCTGCAGAACAATATAGAAAATAATTAATTTTCGGTTCTTTGCAGTTTAAAAAAATTGCGTCACTTAGGTTTGCTGAATGCAATAAAAGAGCAGCATTTAAAGATGCCACAACCTATTCTAATGTCTTAGAAGTCTGTAGATGCTTGGAGAACGACTCCGTTGTTCGTTATTCTGCATTTTGGAGTGATTTTATCAATAATAATAATGATCTGTGAAAACTTTACTTTCTACATTATTCATCGACGCGAAGCTTTCGCTAAGTCATCTTCGCAATTATTGATTGCTTCTAAAAATCAGCGGTCAGATCAAAGGTAAGGATTCGTTGACGGCTTTTTGTTACGATTCTACTAAAAAAATTTCTTGTTAATTACGCGAAAGGAAAAAAATAAAAAATCTTATAAATTTCAATGCTTGCAGTTAGTTTATTTTTAATTTATCAATTACATTCTTAAGAAATAAAATTAGTTTATCTTTATACATTGTTTAGTATTTTTAGTTTCTCGAACGAGTCTATCAATCCTGCATTTCAGCTCTTTAATTTTAGCGTCCCACTTCTCTTGTTCCTTCTTGATAGCTTCTTTAGCTTTCGCTTCCAATTCCTTAAGTTTTTCCGAATTTTCACCTTCCTTCTTCTTACACTCTTCTATTTCAAGCTTCCATTTTTTGGTCAGTTCCTCGATAGCTTTCTTGGCCTTCACCTTGAGCTCCTCTGCTTCCTTATGAAGCAATTGCAATTTTTTCGTTACAAGCGCAACAGCTTCGGCGATCAGTTTCTTGACAAGGATCAATTGATCTTCAATTAGCTTCTTGCCGCATTCCAGAATATGTGCAATGGAACCCCCAATGCCGTCCTTGATATGTCCAAGTTTTTCCAACCCCTTATCCTGAAATTTATAACCATAAGTATTTTATTAACTCGTGACAGCCCAAACGGACATAGTTGAACACATTTTTTAAACAAGTTTTCATAACTTTTTCAAAAGTTAACTTGACTGAATAAGCGATTACCGATAAATTTCTATCAATCCTTTTGACACAGGATGGATTGAAATCTTTTTGATTCAGAAAAAAATAAAAGGCTCCATCTAGACCGCTTTGGCAGTATAATGGGTTAAGTATAATAGTTTCTTTTATAATCTATTCGAAGTATTTTAAAATTGACTTTAACTTTTTTTAAGACTATAGACGTAAAAGAATTTACCTTCTGGTCCTGGACTCCTTTTATTACACCACCAAGTTTATCCGGTACATTTCCACCCTAAAGGCACAAAAGAATTTAGTATTTTAATCTGTGCAAACGGGATCTATATTTTTTGTAATTATTATTTGATTGAACCTTACCACATTTTCGAGAACACCTTTCACAGAACCACCTTCACCTAATAAACCCTAATACAGAAGAAATAGCAAATAAAAGATAAGAGTATGGAATAAAAAATATAATTATTTAATTAAGATAATCATACCAAATTTAGTCCAATTTCACGCTTTACGGGCTTATCTGCCTATTATTAAAAATGAAAAAGAACTTTAATAAACTTTTTGACAATTTTATAATAAATTTGAGAATAATGAATAATTCTATACCAAGACGAAGCTGGCCCCCAAGAAGACAAGAAGTATTATTTTGCTGAACATTTTTAATTTTTAAGTGATTTCAATGAATCTGTGTTCCAATTTCAATTCTTCTTGAATTTATACTAAAAAATTTGTGCGATTTATGTAAAATAATGTTTATAATATAACAAAACCAATTCCGCTTCACCGAAGAAGGCAAATAAAAATGTTTTATTTACGATATTCTTATCAGATTATATTTTCCGTAAGTAATAAAATCTTATACTTTTGTAAGTTTCTTTGTTAGTAAATTGACTCACTCCTTATTATTACAGATTGGGCCGGGTTATCACATTTGGGGTTTTTTCAAAATCTCATTGTATGCAGTTTATTGTACGTTTCCAGTGCTGGCGGTTGTATTTTTTAAAAAATTTGTATTATTTTAATTAAAACTATACGTAATACTTTAAATAAAATTTCAGCTATGTATAAGTTTCCAACGGAAAAGAAGTTTAAATATTTTTTTTTCAAAAATTTATTTTAAATTCATTATTTATTGAAATATTCTTTATAATAAACAATTAAATAATGAAGGTATGCAGCACAAATCGCCATATAATTACACAAGCGCTTAAACATTCATTAATATGGTAAACAATTGATGTAAAATAACATATGATATAATAAAATTTTGAATAGAATCACAGTAATTTCTGAATTCTGAATTCTAAAATAGAAATGACCGTAAACTGCCCTTCGTAGTTCATGTAGTACGCTAGAAGTGGTAAAGCTGAAGGTTATGGCTAAGTCTCCTCGAAAGACATCGCTCCAGCCATGCTCAAGGGAGGAAAGAAATGAAGAAGATTTGTCGACTTTGTTCGGCACATCCTAAGGTGTAAGAGGTTTTAGTGATATACCATTCTGGAAAATTCCGGACACGGGGAGAGGCTTCAAGAGGCCTTCTTGTGGTCTATTAGGATACTAGTCGAGTGACATCATCCATATGGCTATGCCAGGTTTGGAAGAACGAACTTTGTAATTATTACTCGATAAAAACTACTATTTTCCCTATGCTGTCTGTACATTTTTCGTACCTGGTACAGCCATATTGATATCACACCTCACACAGCCGGGTTATATATCCAATAAAGAATTTAAACCCATCTATAAACTTCTAGTCCTTATAAATTCAGCACATAACAAACAATACAAAGAAATTCATAAACTTTTAAAACGTAAATTATTAAACTACATCATATTTAAATTTTATTATCCATAATGGAATATCTAAGTAATGGAACAATATACTTTAGTAAGATTTCGCATGATTTGTTGTTAGACTGAGTTTTCAAAAGTCTACCCCAATTGGAATAATTGAAAATATTTTATTTTATTTTTTTTTTATTTTTTTTTATTTTTTTGTTGAGTATGTATTTTTTAGAGACAACTCAAAGGAGCCAATTAAATATGAAAAATTTGAAAGTAAGTCACGTCCTTTCGAAACGACTTGTGATTGGCACGAACATATTCGCATTAGATATAGTTCTTTTTTAATCATAAAATAAATTAGCATGACTAAATATGTATAATAATAAGATCCCTACTGATCAAATAATATCACTTTAGTCACGCTTTTTATGTAAAAAAAAAACACGAAAATCAATAAATGTGTCACAAAAATATAGTGTTCACCATGAGCGACTGGACATTTTGTCCTAGTGTGATTTCAGAAGTTCACACTCGGACCAAAAGGTATCCTTCTCACCCTCGATACCCAATACACTATTTCATAAAGAAAAAATTGTTTAAAATGCTTAAAATCCATTTAAATGCAGTCCTTTCTACACCATTTGAGCTGGTTTTACGTTTATCTTACAAGGAGAACACATGACATATGGGTAATGGATTTTCCTGTAACTTTGGGATATGTTTTCTAATGTTAAAATATGAAGGAAGCCGCATCCGTTCGGCCTAACGCTCGATTTTTCAAAAGTTATGTGCTCTTT